>ONZA01007921.1:764-12108 GCA_900322205.1 Kewa caespitosa
AGTAAAGATTGACTTTATACATGATCTACGGTTCAGATTGTTCAGATTGTGGTGCATACGTTTTGATTGTGGTGCATACGAAAAAAGACATGCATTATAGAGTTTTCGGATACACTACTGATTAATTTAAAGTGTAAAAAATGACATGATCGTAAAATTATGTCGTACCTTAGAGATGCCTACCTTAGAGATGGATTTCAAGGCGCACCAAAAAGATGACAATGTCAAACAAATTGGATGATAATAAAATCAATTTACCTTATCCACCGTTCACCAATTTTTTTTTATTGTTTTTGAGTCTATCTGATAACGTATTATAAACAAAAAGGGACAAAAAGAATTTTAGGGTACAAAAGGGGAATTGATCACTTTATTCATATGTGTGGGCGCGCGTGCACACCCATATATGTATTAAAGGAGCTACCAGAGAGAGAAAATGGTGAGCTCTTTTAGTCCTATGTGGCCCTAATAAGAACCCTTTATTCTTAGAAAAGTCCATGTGTAATTATTCTAGCCATCCTCCCTCATTTGTAAAGCCACATCATTAATCTCATATATTTATATAAAAAAAAAGGAACCAAACTAATGTGTAGCTATAAAATAGGAGAGAGTATGAAAACAATCTCCATGAAAACAGCAAGAGACATCCTATGTATACAAATTTTACCTAACAAGACTAATTCTTCCTAATTGAAAGTTAATTAATCCACAGTTTAATGTCAAATTTATACTTCTTGTTTTGTTTCTCTACTTTTTAGTCTTTATTAGTAGTAAAATAGATCATTATATTTTCGATTCATAAATGTTACTTTGCTAGATTACTTAGGCACGTTCTTTTGAACTTATTGTCAGTTTAGTTTATTCCATTTTAGTTCAATTCAGTTAGCCACGAACTTTAAATGGTGCATAGTTTTCAACTCCAAAATGTATTTTTTATAATTAATATTGTTATCATAGAAACATTGACATGTACTTATATTTAATTCAATATTAAAAAGATTTGGTTAGTTTTGAAGGGTCAAATGCAACTTGAAAAAAAAAAAAAAGTCAATTCAGTTCAATTTAGCTCATTTCAGTTTAGTTCAGTTCAGTCCAACAAAAGATAAACGGGTTAAAATAGTAAAATATATAAAAATTCGTGCAGCGCACAAGAGTTAAATCTAGTATATATGTATATTGGTTTAAATGATAAAAACTTTTTCAATGAGAAGTGAGAACAAATCTGGAATGTTAGATCAAGGAGATCGACGACCTAGATTAGACGCGCTGGTTTGGAGCTCAATAATGACATTTTGGTAAATAAAAGAAACAATAAGGACACGGATGTCAAATTACATGATTAATTTGGGGTAAATGGGTCACTCCCTTTTCACTCTCATCTTTTCATAGTCTCTCATTCCCACTCGTCTCTTCCCCTCTGTCTCCTCTCTCCTTCCCTGACCCCATATATGGACCGACAACGGAAAATCCGACACCGGTATTTTGCAAAGGGAGGTCGAGCCATCTATTTCACGTCTACAAGGCGAGCTTTGTTGGGTTGGGGTGGAATCGCTGTGTTGGGGATGGGGTTGCTGGGTTGGGGTATGTGGGATTTAGAAAGACATGGAATGGTGGGCTAGCTAGGTGGTGGTGGTGGTCTTTCTAGGTAGTCGATAATTAGGATTCTGACATGTACTTCGGTGAGCATCGAAAGTGCTCAATAGGATTCACACCGGTGAGAAAATTTGGATGAGTAGATTTATATTTGTTCAGCTTGTTGTCACGGTCTCGCCCTTCGACTACTCCAGTCTACTCGCTCAGCCCCTTGCGACACTTAACTCTCAGTCCGTCGGAGTTAAGTCAGTCTTTCCCAAATTCGTTTTAGGCACTCCCTAGCCTAAGTACTTGTCCCCAAACTGTTTTGGCACACCCTAGTGCAAAGGTTAGCAATTCCGAGTATGGAACACCCCTTCGCCAAGACAAGGTATGAGTCAGTGACAAAGTAACAAGGAAGATCACAAGTTGAAGGGGAAACAACTCTTATATATTTACTTGATGTGTTTACAAGAGAACTCACTCAATGTGTTTGTGTGTTTGTGAGTTTCCACTCATGGCTCAAAAATGAACCCTCCTAGGCCTATTTATACTACTCCTCCTCCTAGTTCTAGAATTCCCCTAAGTTTACAACTCCACCCTTTACAAGTAGGCCAGCTAGGCATATTCTAGAATTCCTCCTAGAACTTCCTAATCTCTAGAACCTTTACAAGGGCACCTAGACACTTTCTAAAATTCCACCCATTCTAGAACCCAAAGACACTAGAAATTTACAATACAAGGATACTTCCGTGTTCTACCTGGATTTCTCTAGAACCAGCCAAGTCATCCACACACTTGGCGCCTACTCATCGCCATGTTGGCATCCCAATCATCTCCTTGACCTTGTCTTCCCAGTATGTTTCTTGTTCGTGTCCCCAAGTGTTTTCTTGTAAACCCATTTGGAGTTTTTAATCATATATAGGGGGGAGTGATCCGAGAGGGGATCACAGGGCAACCTCTCTTGGCACCCCTACGCCCTTGTTCACACACAACCATGCCCATAGGTGGAAGGAGGCCATCCGTGACATCCTTCCCCACCGAAGTTTTCGACACCCTCGTCGACTTGACCCATAGTCTCGATCTCGGTTCAGGTCCAGTGAACATTGTCCCACTATGCTTGTCCCGAACATGAGGTACCCTCGGCTTGTCTTGATTATGCCCCCGTGGCGCCTTGATGACTCTCATGGATGCTATCTTGGCAACGTCATCCTTAACCCGTTCCACCGAGATCACATATGTCTGTCCCTCCTTTGAAGTTGACATGGTCTCATCCTCGAAAGACACTAGCCTAGCCTTGTTAATTAAGTCTATGCCGAGCACGGCTTTCTGGTCGTCCATGTCTACGACAAAGAAATCCAATTTGCCCATCTATTCCCTCAAACGAACGGGCACCTTGTATGCCTTGCCATACACAGGAGCAGCGGAGGAATTGATGGCCTTCAAGCTGTCCTCCATCCTTCAAGCGAAGCCCGAGATTTTTGACCTCCTTCATGGCTAAAAGGTTGTGTGTAGACCCCGTGTTTACAAACACATGAGTTGGCACGTCATTCACTCGTGAATTCACCATCATTAAGCCACCTCGTGGCTTGTCCCCTGAGTTGGTCACTTCCGCTTTCCCTGTCGGCGCTTCATCCACGACTGATACCGAGTTGAGGAGCCTCAATGTCCCAATTTTGGCTTCCTCACCATCGGAATCACCCGTGTTGCAGATCATGGAGTTGAGCTTTTGTCGATTAGGACAATATCTTGCTATGTGCGGTCCGTTGCACAAGAAGCACTCCACCTTGTCCCGCTCCCGACCCCGATCTTGCTCCATGGACTTCCCCTTGTCCGCGCCACGATCTACGGTCCTGTTGGAGGTCCTTCCTCCTTGGTAGCCTCCCCTGCTACCTGACTCTTGGTAGCTTCCCTTGCTACCTGTTTGGTGGGAATGGTCTCCCCCACCTAAATCCCGATTGTTGTCGTCACTACCAACGACATTGTCCCATTTCCGGTCCCTTCTAAAGTATGGCATGAACTCTATCAAGGGCTCGGCAGCTGCTATGGCCTCCGACAATGTTGAAACGCTCCAACATTTCAACTCAAGATCTGCCCACCTTTTTAGCCCATCTACAAAGTACAAGAGATGATGACTCTCGGACATGTCGGGGTCTCAAGCATGAGAGACTGGAATCCATTGACGTAGTCCTTGATGGACTCGGTATGCCTCCACCCTCGTTGTTTCTTCATGGCAAGCTCTGGTGGGGAAGAATAGCTTCTTCAATTCTCCCTTGAATTCCTCCCATGTTTGGATGGCATCAAGTCCTCGTCCGATTTCAGCACGTCTCCGTCTCCACCAAAGCACCGCATCGTCGGCCAAGTAAATAGTGACGATGGAAATTTTGAAGGCATCATCCTCCACGTGAAAGGCACCAAAGTATTTCTCCATACAAGGAAGTTGTCGATTTCTTTGGCATCATGCTTCCCCGAAAATTTGGGTGGCTCCGGGACCTTGGGCGGCCTAAACCCATCACCAGCAACACCCCTTGTTGCAGTGTCCTTGCACAAGGTCACCTCCTCCCACAGAGCCCCTAGTTGCCTCATGATTTCGGCCCTGCCCTCCTGCAGGTCATTGAGATGTCCCATGGTTTCGGTCCGAAGTTGAGCCAACTTGTCGCGATGTTGCGCCACCAAAAGATTGAGGGCTCCTTGAAACTCAATTCGTAAATCCTCGATCGTCCGCTCAATGTCCTCGGTGCGCTTGGCAAACTCTTGCACCTCGGAGTCGACCTTTCCAATTTTGTCGTCATGATCAACGACGACCTTTTGTAAGCGGGCAAGACTGACCTCAAGAGTACTAATCTCGGGTGTGTTCGAGGGATCCTAGGACCGTCCCTTGCTACCTTTCTTCTCGGCATTTGGTTGATCCTTCCTTTGTTCCGTACCGCCCCCGGTAGTGGTGCTCATGTCCATATTGTTACGAAACAATGCTTCGTAACCCACTCTGATACCACTTGTTATGGTCTGGCCCTTCGACTACTTCGGTCTACTCGCTCATCCCCATGCGGCACTTAACTCTTAGTCCGTCGAAGTTAAGTCAGCCTTCCCCAAATTCGTTTTAGGCATTCCCTAGCCTAAATATTTGTCCCCAAAATGTTTTGGCACACCCTAGTGCCAAGGTTCGCGATCCTGAGTATGGCAAACCCCTTTGCCAAGACAAGGTATGAGTCACTCACAAAGGAAGAAGGAAAATCACAAGTTGAAGGGGAAACAACTCTTATATATTTACTTGATGTGTTTACAAGAGAACTCACTCAATGTGTTTGTGTGTTTGTGTGTTTCCACTCATGGTTCACAAATGAACCCTCCTAGGCCTATTTAGACTACTCCTCCCTAGTCTAAGAATTCTCCTAAGTTTACAACTCAACCCTTTGCAAGTATGCCATCTAGATATATTTTAGAATTCCTCTTAGAACTTCCTAATCTCTAGAACCTTAACAAGGGCACCTAGACTCCTAGAATTCCACCCATTCTAGAACCCAAAGGCACTAGATATTTACAATAAAAAGATACTTCCATGTTCTACCTGGATTTCTCTAGAACCGGCCAAGTCATCCAAACACTTGCCGCCTACTCATCGCCATGTTGGCATCCCAATCATCTCTTGACCTTGTCTTCCCAGTATGTTTCTTGTGCGTGTCCCCATGTGTACTCTTGTCAGCCCATTTGAATTTTTGAACCATATAAAGGGGGGAGTGATCCGAAAGGGGATCACAGGGCAATGCCCCTGGGCACCCCTATGCCCTTGTCCACGCACAGCCAAGCCCATAGGTGAAAAGAGGCCATCCGTGACATCCTCCCCCACCGAAGTTGTCGACGCCGTCGTCGACATGACCCGTTGTCTCGATCTCGGTTCATGTCCGGTGAAAAATGTCCCACTATGCTTGTCCTGAACATGAGGTACCCTCGGCTTGTCTCGATTACGCCCCCGTGACGTATTGATGACTCCCATGGATGCTATGTTGGCAATGTCATCCTTAACCCGTTCCACCGGGATCACATATGTCTGTCCCTCCTTTGAAATTGACATGGTCTCATCCTCGAAAGACACCGGCCTAGCCTTGTTGATTAAGTCTATCCCGAGCACGGCTTGCTGGTCGTCCATGTCTACGACCAAAAATCCAATTTTCCCGTCCATTCCCTCAAACGAACGGGCACCTTGTTTGCCTTGCCATACACCGGAGAGGCGGGGGAGTTGATTGCCTTCGAGCTGTCCTCCGTCCTTGTGTAGCAAACCCCGAGATTTTTGAATTCCTCTATGGCCAAAAGGTTGTGTGTTGACCCCGTGTCTACCAGCACATGAGTTGGCACGTTATTCACTCGTGCCTTCACCATCATTAAGCCACCCCATGGCTTGTCCCCTAAGTTGGTTGTTTCCACCTTCCCAGTCGGCGCTTCATCCACGACTGATACCGAGTTGAGGAGCCTCAATGTCTTAATTTTGGCTTCCTCATCATCCGAATCACCCATGATGCAGATCATGGAGTTGATCTTTTGTCGGTTAGGACAATACCTTGCTATGCGCGGTCCGTTACACAAGAAGCACTCCACCTTGTCCCGCTCCCGACCCCGATCTTTCTCCAAGGACTTCCCCTTGTCCGTGCCACGATCTACGGTCCTGTCGGAGGTCCTTCCTCCTTGGTAGCCTCCCCGCTACCCGACTCTTGGTAGCCTCCCCCGCTACCCGACTCTTGGTAGCTTCCCTTGCTATTCGTTTTGCGGGAATGGCCTCCCCCACCTAAATCCCGATTGTTGTCGTCACTGCCAATGACATTGTCCCGTTTCCGGTCCCTTCTAGAGTATGGCATGAACACTATTAAGGACTCGGCAACTGCTATGGCCTCCGACAATGTTGAAATGCTCCGACGTTTCAACTCAAGATCCGCCCACATTGTAGCCCATCTAGAAAGTACAAGAGACAATGACTCTCGGACATGTCGGGGATCTCAAGCATGAGAGTGGAATCAATTGATGTAGTCCTTGATCGACCTGGTACGCCACCCTCCTCGTAGTTTCTTTATGGCAAGCTCCGTGGTGTTGGCGGGATAGAATTGCTTCTTCAATTCTCCCTTGAATTCCTCCCATGTTTGGATGGCAGCAAGTCCTTGTCCGATTTTAGCATGTCTCCGTCTACACCAAAGCACTGCATTGTCGGCCAAGTAAAGAGTGACGATGGAAATTTTTGAGGCATCATCCTCCACGTGCATGACACCAAAGCATTTCTTCATACAAGAAATTTGTCAATTTCTTTGGCATCACGCTTCCCCGAAAATTTATGTGGCTCCGGGACCTTGGGCGGCCTAAACCCATCTCCAGCAACACCCCTTGTTGCAGCGGCCTTGCACCAGGTTACCTCCTCCTGAAGAGCTCCTAGTTGCCTCATGATTTCAGCCCTGCCATCCCGCAGGTCACAGAGATGTCCCAGGGTTTTGGTCCGAAGTTGAGCCAACTTGTCCCGAAGTTGCGTCGCCAGAAGATTGAGGGCTCCTTTAAACTCAATCCGTAAATCCTCGATCGTCCCCTCAATGTCCTCGGTGAGCTTGGCCAACTCTTGCACCTCGAAGTCGACCTTCCCGATTTCGTCATCATGCTCAACGACGATCTTTTGCAATCGGGCAAGACTGACCACAAGAGAACTAGTCTCAAGTGTGTTCGAGGGATCCCAGGACCGTCCCTTGCGACCTTTCTTTCTTGCATTCGGTTGATCCTTCCTTTGTTCCATACCGCCCCCGGTAGTGGTGCTCACATCCATATTGTTACGAAATAATGCGTCGTAACCCGCTCTGATACCATTTGTCACACTCTGGCCCTTCGGCTACTCCGGTCTACTCTCTTATCCCCATGCGGCACTTAACACTAAGTCCGTCGGAGTTAAGTCAGCTTTCCCCAAATTCATTTTAGGCACTCCCTGGCCTAAGTACTTGTCCCCAAACTATTTTGGCACACCCTAGTGCCAACGTTAGCAATCCTGAGTATGGCAAACCCCTTTGCCAAAGCAAGGTATGAGTCACTGACAAATGAACAAGGAAGATCACAAGTTGAAGGGGAAACAACTCTTATATATTTACTTGATGTGTTTACAAGAGAACTCACTCCATGTGTTTGTGTGTTTGTGTGTTTCCACTCATGGTTCACAAATCAACCCTCCTAGGCCTATTTATACTACTCCTGCCTAGTTTTAGAATTCTCCTAAATTTACAACTCAACCCTTTACAAGTATGCCACCTAGCCATATTCTAGAGTTCCTCCTAGAACTTCCTAATCTCTAGAAACTTAACAAGGACACCTAGACTCCTTCTAGAATTCCACCCATTCTAGAACCCAAAGGCACTAGATATTTACAATACAAAGACACTTCCATGTTCTATCCGGATTTCTCTAGAACCGGCCAAGTCATCCACACACTTGGCGCCTACTCATCGCCATGTTGGCATCCCAATCAGCTCCTTGACCATGTCTTCCCAGTATATTTCTTGTGCGTGTCCCCATGTTTACTCCTATCATCCCATTTGGGGTTTTTAAGCATATATAGGGGGGAGTGATCCGAGAGGGGATCATAGGGCAACCCCCCTGGGCACCCCTACGTTCTTGTCCACGCACGGCCATGCCCATAGGTGGAAGGAGGCCATCCGTGACATTGTGCTTTAATGGTTCAATGTTCATGAAAATAATTTGAGCCTTTCTTTTTTGAATTTGTGCTATGAGAATTGTTGTTGTTGCTTTGAGTTTGGTGGTCGGATTGATGGAGGTTTTGATGAAGAAGATGAGTGGGTGTCTGGGTGATGAAACTTGATTTCCATTATGTTTTTAATTGATCACTTATCTATGTACCACCTAATATAACGTGTTACTAACTGCTTTCCTTGTATAGGATACTTATCTTGAAAATTTATCACTTATGACGAAAAACATGTTGCTATATGTAAGTGATACATATAAGTGATATAAAAGTGACCTTAAGAAAGAAATATAAGTGATACTTTCCTTATAATAAGTGACACCTTTTGAACTATAAACGATACTATTACTACAAATGGCATTATAAGCCATGAGTGATACTTTATTGTAATAAGTGGCACAGTTTATGTTACAAATGATACTTTTATTATAATAAGTGACACATTNNNTATTATAAGTAATATTTTTCTTAAAATAAGTGACACATTGTAAGTAATATGTAATATATTTTATGTTATGAGTTGTATTTTACAATGATAAGCGAAACCTTATAAGTCGGAAGTGTCTCCTTTTATATTATAAATGATACTATTGCGACAATAAGAGACATATTATAAATCATAAGTGACAAATTTTATATCATAAGAGATACTTTTACTATAACAAGTGATACATTGTCAAAAAAAGAAAAAAAGGAAAAACATGTGACACAAGTGACACATTAATAGTTATATAAGTAACACATTTTATGTTATAAGTGATACTTTTACAACAACAAGTGACACATTTTATATTGCAAGTGATACTTTTACTACAATAAGTGACACATTTCATACTATAACTTCTATAAGTGGTATTTTTACTACAATAAGTGGCACATTTTAAATTGTAAATGACACTTATTATTTGTAATGTATAAGTGATACATTATTATTAATATTATAATAAGTGACACAAATTATGTTATAATTGGCACGATTTAAATTTATAAGTGATACAATTTAAGTTGTAAGTGACATATTTTAAATTATAAGTGACACTTATCATTTATAAATTAACAAGTGATACATTTTAAATAATTAGTGATACAATTTATGTTTTTTTTTTTGATGGAAGATACAATTTATGTTACAAGTGAACATTTTATATGTAAGTGACACTTATTATCACCCCATAAATAAATAAGTGATACTCCAACAACAAACCATGTCAAAAGTGATCCATTTTAAAAGTGACAAAAATTCTAGAATCCTCAGCAATCCAACAACAAATTTGAGGAAGCTCACGGTCAGTATGTAATGTCTATTGACTAAAATCAAGTCTTAGTTAACGCTAATGTAACACTAATCAAAGTGGGTTTAACCGTAATCCTGGTAACTCGCCTCCTCCAGACTAGCTAGGTGGACTCTCCATCAACGGAACTCTGTGTGAGAGAGAGGGTCAAGTGGGTACATGGTGGTTGATGGTAGGAGTGGGTTGTGCCGACGCTGGCTGAAAATGCAGGTGGGTTTGGGGTTGTCGACGGCTATTTAAGGAACAGAGAGAAAGGATGTGCCGGCGGAGGACATCGTAAGTCGACGGCGGAGGAATGTGACGAAGATGGGTGGCAGTGTCCATTTGTGGTGGCAGGTGTCGTGGCTAGGCTTAAGAGACACCAAAGGTATTTTTTTAATTATTTCATGAGCCAAATGACATTTTTGCCCCCACCTTGTGCAGAAATGACGCATGTGTCATTATAGGCACCTGAATTGTGGACCGCTAGATCTATGGATCCTATGGCTTGGATCACTTCTTATTTCTTACCTAACTATCACTTCTCACCTGATCCACCTTATGGTGAGAACATGAGAGCAATTGTCAGCCATTAGATCAACAAAATGGACGTCCTAGATTGATCGAAAAAACTAAATAGGGTGGTGTCATGATTGTAAATAACCGCACTTTTTTTTTTTGTTTCTGGTTTTCTTTTTCCCTCTATTCCCCCTTCCCTTCCTAGGCCATTTCACGAACCTCCAAATCCCCTTGAAACCCTAGTTTCTCCCTCCTCCACCACCACGAACTCACCGCCAATCCACCACCAATGCCCCGATATCGGCCTCCTCTATAGACCATGCCAACGCCATTACCTGCCTTCGTAGCCACTTCTTTCACTCTTCATTTTATCCCTCTATTGCCTCCCAGCACTCATCGATGCCGTCAATGGTGACGCCGAACCCCAAAGACCTGGAGCCCTATGTTCCTGTGGTGGCAGGTGGGGTCATGGAAGACATTCTTGTAAAAATGAGGTGAGGAGAAGACAAAGTGGGTTGGGAGGGAATGTGAGAATGGTAATGGTGGTATTGGGCTCGGTGGTAGTGGTTGAAGTGGGCTCACGATCAGTGGTGGTGGTGAAAGTGGGCTTGCTAGTTATGGAGGTGATGGTACTAATGGTTGTGGGCTTGGTGGTGGTGGAGGTGAATGGGTTACTATACAAAATGGTATGAATTTTGGTAGATTAGGGGTGACTTCAGTATGGAAGGGGGGACTTTTGATGCGTACGAAGACTGTGGTGATAGCACGAGGTAGATTACCATTCATGTTTGGGGTGACTGTGACCATGGCTGGTTAGCTATTACTCAAGTTTGTGGTGACTTTAAAAATGAAAAATGGATGCCTCAAGTAATGATAAGTGGTAACCTAAGGGGTGACTTATTAATGTACATGGGTGACCTTAGTGTATGCAAGGGTGACTAAACTTACAGTGATTATAGTTATGGAAGGGGGTGACTATCCTTTAGTATATGGATGACCATGGTATTGGGAAAGAGTGACTATCCTTCATGTTAAAAGTGACTATTATGATAAAAATTGCTGTCATGCTCTCACTCACCCATGCTCTCATGAGTTTTAATGGAAAATGCAGACTTGAAATCTACTAGTCCTATATGATAGATTGACTCAACTTTCTGTTCTGGAATAGTCCAATTTTTTGTAATCTATGGGTACATGTAATTCTTGGCTTTGAACTACATCTGACTGTTTCGACCCTGAACTAAACCAGTTTCTGAGTTTA
>ONZA01007922.1:0-12930 GCA_900322205.1 Kewa caespitosa
TATATATATATATATATATATATATATGGAGGATCCTATGTGAGAAGTGGTAATTAGCTGAGAAGTGAGAAGAAATCATAACCACTGGATCAAAAGATCCAACGAATCACAATTTGCACATAGAAGAAGACACGCGTGTCACTTAGGACAACTATCAGGGGCAACATCGCCATTTGTGTGCTTGAAAAAAAAAAGAAAAAAAAAAGAAGAAGAAGAAGATACCAAAACCCATTCCCCATTGAGCCCCCCCCCCCTACCAAACCCCAAACCTAGAAAACCAAACTCCACCTCACCAGGCAACTCCGGAGTTTCGCCTTCAACCACCCACCATCAACATCTCCAGCAAGCTCCGCCTTCCGCCACCAACCATCACCTACCACCGGCCAAGCCCAAGATGTGTCCCCACCTTCGATCTTCATCTTTCAATGACACCTTGGGACCACCACATCGACGTTGTAGCCGTAATTTCTCTCCCTTTTTTCCTCTCTCTTTCCCAGTCGTGGGTAACCTACAAGGTTGCAACGAACTTGCTCTACCGCCTCATCTTATCTTTAAAGCGTCATTGTGCTGATCGTAATCTGAACCAACCCTAAATGTTGACCAAAACTTTAGCCTCGCCCGGGAGGCCCTTTCAGGCAAGAAACCACTTCCATGCTACTTGCCTAGATGTGTTGAGCAATAAGTTGATTTTCTTTGTTTTTGTTGTTAATTTTTTAATATCAAATTAGAATAATGGTTACCTTTCAAATATAAAATGACCACTATTTAGTACAAATGGTCAATGAACATATAAAAAGTGTCACTTTCTTTTTAAAATGAGTTACTTATTAATTTAATTACTTTTTGTTGGGGTTACCTCCTTAATTGGTAGGTTATCCAAACAATTGACTTATAATTAATAAAGTAAAAGGAAGGAACCTCCACTTTGACGTGGGGATGTCACCGAATGCATACTCTAGCTACACATGAAATTGATTGCCATCAATTTATTAGTGCTGAAACTTCCATTCACTAATGCCATTTCAAGTGATGTTGTGTACGTTTGCACTTATGGTGTAATGGTCATACGTTTGTGAGAGTTTTTACATTATGGGAATTACTCCTAAAGCGTGTACGTGTGGTGAAGTAGCTCCATATGCTATCCTATAAATAGGAAGCTATGGAATGACAAATTCATTTATTCCACAATAAAGTGAGATACATCCACAACTAAGTGAAGAAGTTTGAGAGGACTCCCATCTCTCAAACTTATGAGTGCTCCACCTGGCCTTTTGTGAGAATTAGAGTGATACCCTCTAGTTTGTACTAGAGAAGACAAATACTTGTAATCCCATTATTTATAGTGGAAGTTTTGCATCCCGTGGTTTTTTCCTTCGATTTTAGAGGGTTTTTCACGTAAAAATTCTCATGTCTCCATCCTATTATTTTTTGCAACTATCTCTCGTTCATCTTAACTACACAAAGAAGGAAAAAGGTTTCGCTTCTGCAAATTACTATTACCACCTTTACCTAACAGTGGTATCAAAGTCAAGTTCATGCTCATTCAATTCTTGTGTGCTTTAAGATGGAGAGTAACGTCACTTATAATGATGACATGTTCAAACTCATAGTGGAAAATTATTCCTATTGAAAGCCCATGATGGAGGACCATCTATATGTCAAAGACTTGAACGAGCCAATTGCGAACGAAAAAACCCCGACAGAAAAAGACAAAACTCAATGGACTCATGTTAATTGTAAGGCCGTAGCCGTGATATAGAAGTTCATTGATCGAATCTTGTTCGAGCATGAGTCTAAATACACCAATGCTTTTGAATTATGGACAAAACTCGAATCTCTCATTCAAAAGAAGACGTCTAGGAACAAGGCCCTTTTGATACGACGATTGGTGAAGTTGAAGTATAAGGACGGGCAAAACATGATTGAGCACTTGAACAATTTCAAAGGGCTCGTAAATTAGTTGACAAAAGTCGAAATGAAAATCGACGATGAGTTACAAGCTCTATTTCTCCTTAGCTCGCTACTTGAGAGTTGGGATACTCTAGCTGCTGCTCTTAGCAACTCAGCACCAGAAGGAAGCTCACCATAGATACCGTTACCGATAGCCTATTAAATGAAGAGGCTAGGAGCTAGGAGCGTGGCATATCTGGCCAAGCTCAGACCAATGACTTTGAGAACAGAGGACGAAACGACACACGAGGAAAAAGTAACAACAAGGGCCCATACAAGTCTAGAGATCGGTCAAAGTCACGTACCAAAGTCGTGTGTTACTAATGTGGCAAATCAGGTCACAAGAAGAATGAATCCCGAAAGATCAAGAGGAATCAAAAATCAGGAAACGTCATGGCTGATGAGATAGATCCCAAGAACAAAGTTGAAGCAAGTACTACCGTTGTAGCACTACATGAAGATGATGATGTCTTCCTTATAGGAGAAGACAACTACTTGAATGTCGCCTATGATGATATTTCATGGATTGTCAATTCGGGTGCCTCCTTCCATGTCATGCCACATGAAGGTTTCTTTTCATCATACCAAAGTGGTAACTTTAGTACCGTCAAGATAAGGAACCAAGTTACGAGTAAGATTGTGGGCATAAGCGATGTCTCATTGATTGACACTGGATGCATGCTCATGTTAAAGTATGTGAGGCATGCACCAGAGATGTGTCTCCATCTCATATCTGCTGGAAAACTAGATAATGTTGGTTTGATGAATCACTTTGGTGAAGGTAAATGGAAGCTTACCAAAGGAAGTCTAGTCATGGCATGAGGAAGAAAGGAAGGTTCCTTGTATGTTGCACAAGAAAATTTATGTAAGGGTGAGACCAATGTTACGGATGGTAGCCAACCTTAGAGTTGTGGCATAATAGGCTCAGCCACATGAGCGAGAAGGGGCTTCAGATCCTCGCCAGGAAAGAGTAGTTCCCCGAGATCAAAGGTAAAACTCTTGAGTCATGCACTGATTATTTGGCTGGTAAGCAAAATAGAGTTTCTTTTAAAAAGTCTTCCCAACCTAAACGGAGGAATCATATCTTAGACCTAGTTCATACCGATGTATGCTCAATGACAAAAAAAATCATGAGGTGGTGCATTATACTTCGTCACATTCATCGATGATTACTCAAGAAATGCTTAGGTGTTTCTCTTGAAAACTAAAGACCTGGTACTTGAAGCATTCAAGGAGTTCCATGCCAAGGTTGAACGTGAGACTAGTCAAAAGCTTAAATGTGTTCGATCTGACAATGGTGGAGAATACACGGGTCTTTTTGAGGCGTACTGCAAATCCCATATAATACTCGAAAAGACACCGCCCAAGACACCACATCTGAATGGTGTGACCGAGAGGATGAACCGGACCATTGCAGAGAGGGTTTGATGCATGCTCTCTCATGCCAAACTCTCAAACTTATGTTGAGGTGAAGCTGTAAATTAAAGACCGCTATCGATATAATCAATTTATCTCCTTTAGCTCCTTTGGATGGTGATATCCCACAGGTAGTCTGATCAGGAAAGAAGGTCTCTCACACTCACTTGAAAATTTTTGGATGTCGTACGTTCGTACATATTCCTAGAGATGAACGCAGCAAGCTTGCTGCAAAGTCCAAGGAGTGCATATATCTTGGGTCACCAAGAGATGAGTTTGGTTATCGATTGTGGGATCCAATTAGCCAGAAAAATGTCAAAAGCAGGGATATTGTGTTCTTTGAGGATCAAACTATTGATGATTTTATAAGTTCGGAGAAGTCCAAATCTAGAGTTGTACGTTCTGATCCTGATTCATTTCCTCTAGTACAAGACAATATAGGGGAAGACATGCATGGAACCAAACATGATATTACCAGAGATCATGTTAACTATGACGAAGAGTTGTCTGAATCAATCGAGTCGGAACCTCTAAAGGTAATAGAACTAAGATGTTCCACAAGAGAAAGACGATCTTCCACTAGATACCCATCGTAAGATTACGTAACGCTAGCACAAGAGGGGGAGCCGCAAAGCTATATGGAAGTTATGGACGACACCCACAAAGATGAATGGTTGACAGCTATGCAAGAAGAGTTGCAATCCTTGCATGAGAACCATACCTAATCTTTGTGCAGTTACCCAAGGGGAGATGTGCCTTGAAGAACAAGTGGGTGTTCAAACTCAATTCTGAGGAGAACAATTCAAAGCCAAGATATTATGCTAGGATCGTTGTTAAAGGATGCAATCAAAAGAAGGGAGTAGATTTGAAGAAATATTCTCTCTCGTCGTGAAGATGTCATCTATCCGAGTAGTTCTCGGTCTAGCTGCTAGCCTAGACCTCGAGATTGAACAACTCGATGTCAGAACGCATTGTTTCATGGAGACCTAGAGGAAGAGATCTACATGGAGCAGCCAAAAGGATGGGTAAAGAGCATTTAGCATGCCGCCTTCGTAAGAGCCTTTATGGTCTTCAACAAGCAACAAGGAAATGATACAAAAAGTTTAACTCGTTCATGGTCAAACATGACTTCAAGAAGACTCATACCGATCAATGTGTATTTGTCAAGAAGTATGTCAGCGGTGACTTCATTATTCTCTTGCTCTATGTCGATGATATGTTGATAGTCAGGCAAGATAAGAAGAAAATCAAGGCACTCAAGAAAGCATTGAGTAAATCCTTTGCAATGAAAGATTTGGAACAGCTAAGAAAATCCTTAGACTGAGATTGTTCGGAATCGTTCCAAGAAGTAATTGTGGTTGTCTTACGAACGTTACATCAACAAGGTTGTTGAGAGATTCAACATGGAGAAGGCCAAGCCTATCAATGTTCCTCTTGGAGAAAGCAAAGTCCTAGAATTGAGGAGGAGAAAAATGGATTGAAAAATGTCCCTTATTCATTTGCAGTTGGAAGCCTCATGTACGCTATGGTCTGCACTAGACTCGACATAGCCTATGTCGTCAAAATTGTGAGTCGGTTTTCATCAAACCCTAGAATGGAACATTGGGGTGCTGTCAAATGAATATTTCGTTATCTACAAGGTAGTTTTAAAAGGTGCTTGTGCCTTGGTAAAGAAAAGCCCATGTTAGAATGCCACACTAATGCGGACACGGCCAGGGATGTTGATTCAAGGAAGTCAACATCAGGATACTTAACTACTTTTGTAGGAGCTGTCTTTAAAGCAATCAAGACTACAAAATTATGTAGCTCTTTCGACCACAAATGCCGAATATATCGCAGCTGCTGGAGCCTGCAAGGAGATGCTATGGATGAGAATTTCATCCGTGAGCTAGGCCATGATCAAGAGCAATTCACGTAGAGATGCGACAGTTAAAGTGCTAAAAATTCAGCCTATCACTCTCGAACCAAACATATGATGTTCGTCACCAATGATGTGCTAGAAGAGAAACATCTACAATTAGACAAGGTCCACACTGGTGACAACTGGTCTAACATGATGACCAAGGTTATTCCCATCAAGAAGTTTGATGATTGTTGCTATGGAGCCAGTGTGGTCGAATCCCCCCAATTAAGTCAGTAAAGGGGGAATTTGTTGGGGTTACCTCCTTACTTGGTAGGTTATCCAAACAATTTAACTTATAATTAATAAAGTGAAAGGAAATAAACCTCCACTTTGACGTGGGGATGTCACCGGATGCATACTCTAGCTACTAATGAAATTGATTGCCATCAATTTATTAGTGATGAAACTTGCATGCACTAATGACATTTCAAGTGATGTTATGTACTTGTGCACCTATGGTGTAATGGCCATACGTTTGTGAGAGTTTTTCCATTATGGGAATTAACTCCCAAAGCAAGTACGTATGGTGAAGTAGCTCCATATGCTCTCCTATAAATAGGAGGCTATGGAATGACAAATTCATTCATTACGCACCAAAGTGACATACATCCATATCTAAGTGAAGAAGTTTGAGAGGATTTCCATCTCTCAAACTTGTGAGTGATCCACCTAGCTTTTGGTGAGAATTAGAGTGATACCCTCTAGTTTGTATTAGAGAAGACAAATACTTGTAATCCCATTATTTTATAGTGGAAGTTTTACAAACCTCCGGTCCCATGGTTTTTCCCTTCGATTTTAGAGGATTTTTCACGTGAACTTTCTCGTGTATCCATCCTATTATTTTTCGCAACTATCTCTCGTTCATGTTAACTACACAAAGAAGGAAAAATATTTCGCTTCCGCAAATTACTATTACCACCTTTTCCTAACACTTCTTATGTAAAAAAAATTAAAGTTTCACTTGTTATGTAAAAAGCGTTATCTAATATTTAGAAGGTATCATTTACTATTGAACCTGCTATATTTATCAAATTTATAATGTCACATATTGTCTCACAAGTAAGTATCATTTAACACATTAAATACCACTTAATGTATAAAGTTATCATGTATAACTTAAAGACTTCTTACTTTCTGATGACTGTAAAGTAAACGTCAATTGTTGATGGCGAATCGCATTGAAGGGTAAAAGTACAACTTACACAATGTGACACTAGGTTCAAAGTTTCCAATTATTATCTCTAAAGGAAGTGTCACTTTATGTGCAAAACTTATCTTTTATTACTTATAATGTGATAGATATTATGTTTGAGGTGTCACTCTTGTAACTTCGTGAAATATTCCTTGTAAGATCTCGAGTCTTACTCAAGATGCCCAGCAGTTCTTGAAGCATAGTACAAAGGTTCAAATAAATCACGTTTTCCGAAAGGCAACAGATTGGTTAGCACGAGAAGGAACTCGCAGTAGGGGCTCTTTCAATTGGTCTGTATCTTGATCTCTTAAGTAAGATAGCATCATTCAGGCCGACAATCTAAGAGCTACTCTCAAGAGAAGAGGGTCCTGAATTCCCCCCTTTTCATACCTATTTCAATAAAAAAAATTTAAAAAAAAAAAAAAATAGTTCTAAAATATATTTAATAGGTTTGTTATTTTCGTAATTCACATTGATGAATTTTTCGTGTGCGATAGTTGGTGAAAGAAATTAAACTGAATTCATAAGGATGAAGCAAAAGTAAATACCAATGGAGATGAATATCGGTAATTTTGACCGACCATCATCCCCAGTACCTACACAAAAGTAGGTTCAGGTATCACAAAATCAATATACGTACACAAACTTGAGACAGAACTTTAAATACTTGCAGGTCTAAATTTCTATGTAGCATATACATCACAGCTTCCGTTAGTGGCACAATCACGATTCACGAGCATTAGTCCATGTCAAATACGCAATTTTTCTGGTTGAACATTGGTGGCAATAAACTTGTAAATGAAATTTAATACTGTGTTTCTTTAAATCTTCAGCACTATTCTGGGAAATGACGATACTACTTCATAGTGGAACTTTTAAGGATTTTTTGCATTTCAGCACTACTATGGAAAATCTATCCATGATTTACATCATTCTGTAAGTATGCACCGTAGTTCCCCTTTCACCTGCTTGGAGCGGACCTGCTAAATTATCAGTATAGCTCAAGTAATTCATATATACTCTCTCCATCCTAGAAAAATAGTTTCATTTACTTTTGGCACAAAGATTAAGAAACTAAAAATATGTAGTTGATATTTCCTCTCAACATTGACTTTATAAGTGGTGTCCAGAAAAAGGTTTCTTTAAATTGAAATGAGACCTTTTGTGGGACACACCAAAAAGGAAAGTGAGACTTTTTTTATGGGACAAAGCGAGTAATTCACACACAAGCCCAAACACAAAGACCAGTTCAATTTGGTTTCCTTTCTGAACAAATAAAAAAGCTGTCATACAAAATAAAATTAAAAAAAAAAAAAAAAAAAAGGAATGGGGTCCTGTGCACCTTTGTGTAAATACATCTAATCAGACTTTCTATTCTCGGCTTCAACAGATTTTGGGTTCAGATCCTTGGCCGATGATTCAGATTCTCCATTTACCTGTAATGTTTAAAGTTTGTCAATAAACCTTGCTTCAAATGGCTCCGTGTAACGGAACTTTACCGGAAACGCATACTAACATATCCGGAAACAAATAAGACTTGTTATCATGAAGTAGGATAGAATCGACGCTTAGAAAATCTTCCAAAAGAAACATGAACAGACAAACCAAACACATGATAGTGGAGTTCCATTGTAGGTTTTAAGTCAATAAACAAATAGTGTGGCATAACAAGTTGAATATAGGAATCCTAAGTGTAGAATATAGAAACATTAGTGAAGAGTCACGATTAAAAATTTCAAAAGCAATAAAATAAAATAAAGAAAAATAAGGGCATGCTATTGCTTGGTATGGGGGTAATAGGGATGTAACAATTACCCTTTTAATGATTTGAGAGTTCCCTTGCTTCGATTGGGGGTAAAAAATCATTACTCTCATATGAGGGTAATGCATTACCTCCTACCCCCCGGGTAATGGTTTGAAGGGTAATTGTTCTCACACTACCACCACCACCGCCGCCCTACCTCACCGCGAACAGCCCACGCCACTGCTGTCAAGTACATTTTCTCTCTCAACCTTTCTCCTGTCTCTTCCTCTACTACCACCGCCTTCATCTCTCTCCACCACCTCGAGGTTGTTGACACTCGCCCTCCACTACCACTAGCCTTGAAACTGCAACCACCACACAACCTATTGCCAATTTCAATCATCAACACCTAACACCAGAATTATTTTCACTCTATTCATTCCCCCCACCCATTCACGTCGCCGACGTTGTTGTCAAAACCGACCACTAGAACCATCGGTCACCATTAACGTCCACCACAGCGCCGCCCTCCACCATCCTTGCTCCTCCATGTCCATATGAAAGGCTCAATGAGGGGAGAGAGAGAGAGATAGGGGGAGAGAAACTGAGTGATAGGTGAATGGCCCACACCTTTGTTGCCCGTCCTCCGCCAAACCACCACCGTCTCCGGCTCCATCCGTCGCCCCCTCTCCCACCGGAGCTGCTTTGTTGAATGGCCCACACCGCAGGTGCTTTGCCAAGGAATGGGACGTTGAAGAGGAGAGAGAATGGGAAGTATTGTAATGGTCCTTTCGTACCAAACAAGGGAAATGGATATTTTTACCCTTGTAACCAATACCCTAGTAATATTTCACCCATTAATTGTTACCCTTTGAATCACTCATGGGATACCACGCATGACCTAAAGAAAAACGAATAATCAGGTGAAGCTTTAGTTCTTGAATGTTAATAACAAACACATGACACTAGTGTGTGCATCAACTAATATTGTGATGCGTCATTCTGAACTTTCTCTCTCTTGATGGTTCATGATGAAGCATACCTACCCCAAAAAGAGCCCACAAAATGTGACCTTATGAACTGAAGCACCCGAACATTCAACCCAGAACCGTAATCCGAATCTTAGTACTCTAAATTGGTAGCCAAGTTTCTTATGCAAAGACAATAAATCAACCATTAAAAACCTTGAGTTACATATACCTCATGTTACATTAATAGTCACCTGAGTTTATGAAGGGAGAGGGAACCTTAAGGCTTTTGATCACAAGTACAAACAGCAATTTAGGGGGCATTTCACCTCCAGTTCCACTGTTTACAAATGACCCTATAGGTTGCTTGTCACCACTTATGATGTCTTTGTTTAAATTTAGATCTGTCTTTTGCAGCCATTCCCTATATATTTATTTTGCAGCCATTCACCCCCCCCCCCCAAATAAAACCCAGAGCAACACATTCCGTTTCTCCAAATAATTGCAGTACACCATCACATTGTTCATATTTGGCCATTTTTCCCGAATAACCTTCGCCTCTCACTTGTAGGCAATTCAAAGTCAACCTCATATTACAAGGCACTAATTAAGAGGTGACTCATCTATGTAAATCTGAACGCGTTCTATATTCAGACAGTACAACAAAGTGTTGAACTACATAATGGGTGCCATGAATTATGGTACCCTGCAAGAAGATACATCTTGTGAGTGAAATAGTTCCTCCAATTATGACAGAACAATAACACCAGCACATCTATGAGACGACAAGTACTGATATTCCTTTGGCGTAGGAAAATGAAACAGCAGTCTCATTAATCACATAAAGTTCTACGTGAGTTTGCAATTTGAGGAAATTGCCTCCGCTTAACATAATCAAACCAGACAAAAACAGAACAGGGCAGCTAAAAAGAAGAAAAAGTGCACTCGAAGAATCTATTAAAGTTTTGACACTCTCCAGCTCCTGAAGAAACTTAAGCTAGCATAAAGTCAACAATGTACTTAACGTTTGATGATATTTTTTTTCATATTGGTATCAGAAGTCATTTTGCATGCTGCTTCCTTTCTAATATTCAACTGATGGTCTTCATTTGTTTCATCTTTACTTCCTTTTCCAAACTCCACACTCTCAATCATTCTTCTCTTTCATACACAAACGCCATCAAAAACTAACTCAATTAGAAGCCGCCTGAAATTTTTTGAGCTTAAACAAGAGGTGTAAGCCTCAATCGCAAATCACCAGATTGTGTTCTAGGTAACCCATCGGGTCAAGGTGGATGCTAAAATTCATATTGGAGATGCTAGTCGCTAACCTATCATTTTGTTTCTTTTTCATCTGCCTGCCCTCCTCTTAACCCTTTATCTCAACCACCTTTTAAGATGGATAATGTTAGCTCGTCTCACTTCAGTAGGCTTGACGGGCCGCTGACACCTTTCTCCCTTCACACCAACGGCCTACACTCTGCTTCTCCACATTCAATCTTGCTCGGAATAACAATGAGTCAAAGAACTGGTGGTACTCATGAGTTTGTACTTTTTAAGATATGTAACAAGAGCTACCTCACAGAGGATGGGCAACAAAACGACCAAACGGAAAGCAAAATTTACATAACCCAAAATCTATTCCGCAATAACATATATTTGAAAGTATAAACTAACATATTTTAAGGATGAACCATCCCTTCTTTCCCCTTCAAATAAGGAAATCTCTCATCATCCCTGCTTCCTCCTGCAGTTATGGGCATCTCCCAGTCCTTGCATACCAGTTATGATATCCAAACTGCAACAGATTTGGGTAATGGCTAAGGTTCCGGTTTATTTAAGGGTCAGGTGCGCCTGCAACTGTTGTGGTTTTGAACCATCCCCAATATATATATATATATATGGCTCGCTGGTGGTATGTACATTTGCAACCCAATTCAACTAAAGGCACTTCATCAAAAGCAGAATAGCGTGGCTAAGCCCATTTTTAATTTTTAATTTTCATTTATGTAGAAGGGTAGGGGTTCATTCTTTATAAGTTGGGATTTGCCTGACAATTAGACTCGCCTAGTATCTAAGTCTCTTAATACCCTACCATCAGTATCTGGATAGTGGAAGAACAGAGTCATAAGATCCTACCACTGCCGTAACTATCTTTGAGAAAGAAATTAAGCTCAAACTTAAACATGATTCAGTCACTCAAAGGATTTGAGCTTAAAAGGAAAAAAAACATTTCACCTGTTGTATGAAATGAGTTGAATCAAGGCCGAGCAAAACTGGACTGCCACAATGTGATCTTCTTACCCTTGATGCGCCAAAATGGCCCGCATGACCAAACATACTAAGATATTCATTGAAAATGTCTTGTGATACTTCAGAGATACATCTACAGTTCTACAAGTAACAAGTTACCCCAGGTAAACTATCATCCCACATGTTGTAGATGGACAAAGGGAACTCAAGTTTGAACAACAAGTCAACAATAACCTTATTGATATAACTCATGTAAGCTAAGTACTCCACCACAAAACCCTCGCTTCCGTCCTCCCATGTTTCTTTTACATGTACCTTTTGCTCATTTTCCTTCCCATTGCCTCACTTTGGGCCTTAAGCATATGCGTTATGCTGCCAGAAATAACCGTGGGACATGGGTTTGATTAATTAACCTCATCCTTTCTCATTGATGTGCTAACAATGATGACATCATGTTAGGTCAAACAGATATAACAAAATCGCAAAACCATTTTAGGAAATTTTCTCCACAACTTCTACCTCATTTAAGTTAATTGCGTAGCTTCCTCATCAGACCCACCCTCATTCCGGGGAAATCCTTCCCATAAATTCAAAGGTATTTCTTTACCATGACTATACACTCCAGCTATGCCTTACGTAGTTGTTCTCTTGTACTCTGCTTGACTATAAAACTCCTGGAAATCAAAATGTTCCCCAACGACTGACTTTGCCATGTTTCTATTGGCTGATATGGTGTTTTATGCATAATTTGATACTAGCCCTCATGTCAATTACAGTTACGCAAGCATCATTCTCCCCTGCTTCTCTGTCACATGTTTAGATAACTCTCTTTTCAACTTATACTGAATATAAAGTCAATGCGGTTCTCAGTTCTATTACCTGCTAGTTCAAGTGCTTTGTCTTCCTAGTCTGGAGGCAAATATGATCCCACCAAATTCATATCATTACTTGAACACCCTCACTTACGGCCCGTCTTTTCCTCTTTCTAACATACTAAAATCTACCTTTACAACAAAGTTTAAGTCAAATCAAGAGAATTTGGACAGAATAATTACTAAATAGTAGAAATTAATATGTTTTCTTTTTCAAGGTAAAGAACTAGAGATGCAAACATTCCTGTCATGGTTATTAGCAAAGTTCATCTTAGTATTTTTTTTTTTTTTTTTTTTTTTTTTTTAAGGTAGAGATTCAGAGACATCTATATTCTAGCAAAGATCAAGAATCAGGGAGTCGGGAACATTTACGCACTAACAATAACTTTAAGGCACATCACTTCACTTT
The DNA here is from genome assembly GCA_900322205.1 of Kewa caespitosa. Lineage (NCBI taxonomy): Eukaryota > Viridiplantae > Streptophyta > Magnoliopsida > Caryophyllales > Kewaceae > Kewa > Kewa caespitosa. Next base: position 12,708 of record ONZA01007922.1, read on the forward strand.
ACACCTATCAATCCCACTCTCTCTGACATCATATGTATTGCATGTTAACACGAGTACACTATTAACCCCCTACAAAAGACTATCACTAAAGTGTGAGCTGAAAGAGTCTTTGAGGCAAATTTCAGCTTTGGGTTGAAAGGGAGTCAAGAAATTAAGCCACAGTGGCAGCTCAATTAACTTTGTGTGATTATGTACTTTGAAGTTGCAGGCAGTTGACGCCTAA
>ONZA01007932.1:0-12344 GCA_900322205.1 Kewa caespitosa
TTTTTTTTTTTTTTTTGTTTTGTTTTGTTTTGTTTTGTTCTTTGTTTTTTCGTTTGTTTTTTGTTTTCATTTTTTTTTTGCGTAGTTCTATGTGGATATCTGAATGGTCACTGAATATTTGTATAGTTATACTCAATGGTGTATACAATGTTATCTCTAGATGACATTCATGGTTTTGAATTTTTGTTTCTGTAGGTTGCTATTCAGTGCTTGACATATTGTACTAAATCATTGCCACTTGTAGTGTTTATACACCTCTTAAGTCATCACAAATAGATGGTCTTTAAATGTCAGGATTTAGGCATCAAGTAGTGCCTTCTTAATTCTCAGAATTTATGGCTGCGTCCCATAGCTTCCTGCAATATCTTTCTCGTGCAATGAGGCAATAATTATCGCTTTGCTGATTCTTCAGGTGTAAGAAGTACCCTTCCATGGAGCTGAAGGGCCTTTTTCAGTATCTTGTTAATCAATTAAAAAGGGGACAAGGGATCGAACTCATTTTGCTGCAGGTATTATTACAATCTTGGCTTGTTCTCTGATCCATAAATCAATATTTTCAATTTTCTTCATCCGTCAAGTCTTCCTCCCTGTAGGAGCTGATGCAACAGATGGCAAATGTTCAGTACACCGAAAATATGACTGAAGAGCATTTGGATGCCATGGCAGGAGGTGACACTCTGCGCCACCTGGCTACATCTTTTGGTGCTAGCCGAAATAATAAGGTTGTACATTTCGACTGTATAGTGCTCATTGATTGAGCTTAATTGTATATCTGTCTGATCACTTTCTGGATTGCTGATCATATGCTCCGCAAATGGTCACCCTTAAATGTTTACAGTTTACATCATAGATTACTAAACATTTGGTTGATGAGCATTCTTTTAGCTCTTGTGAGGTAGTATCTGTTAGCTCCTTTCAGCACGACGCATTCGTTGTACACAATTAATTTGCTATGTTTCATGCTGTCAAAACCATAAATTGGACAGGAAGATACTCAAATGGGGACAAAATGTTGTGATTACGTTTAAGCAGTGCTGTATGTGTACTGGGAAGATGTTCTCTGAAAATTTCCTGAAATGCTTTTGAAAAATTATATGCTGTTTTATGAAGCTTCTCAAAACAAGTGAATAGTAGCTGGACTAGCTACTAATTGTCTAGCACTCTAGTCCTATCTTTAGATTTCTGCACCTCGATTTTTCCACCTCTCTGGCACTGTTGGTTTTTGTCCACAAATCACCTAATGAAGAGTATGTTCTCTTTGCAAGTTGTACATCAAGTGACACAACAACTTGTTTTCAGGATCCTAATGTTGGTTCATTTTTATTTCACCTATATTGCAGGCATTAATTAAATCTACTAATAGGCTGAGGGACTCTCTGCTTGGGAAAGAAGAACCGACCCTGGCAATTCCTCTTTTGCTGCTCATTGCTCAACACCGTTCTTTGTAAGCTATCCTGCTTCAATATGAAGTACTTGATTTTATCAGTGTGCTTATATTTCTTGCCCCTATCATGTTCTTGTTTTTGTTTCCTTCTGTTTGAAAGTGTCAAAATCTAGTAAGTTTCAGTTTTAGTTACTCTGCTAATACCCTTCATATTGGCAAGCTTGAGTGAATGTGTCTTGAGTTGAACGTGAGCTTATATTTAAAGAATTTTGCCTTTGGTCCCATTTGTCTCATATACCAATAGTTAAGTAATTTCTTTTTCTTTTTGTTTGATGGGAAATTGTTTTTGATTCCTTTTCCCCATGTTGAGGTCATAGAGTTCCTAAACTTCCACCTTGCTCATGCCCCTCCCCCCAAATACCGTGAAGATTAGAAATCAGTTTATTGGGAAATCATGGTTTCTCAACCAATCTCCTCCATTAATTTCGACTTGGTACCCAACTGCCAACCCCCCGGTTCGCACCTTACCGGTGCCCTCATCTCTTGTGCCACATCTCTGCTTCGCATCCTTGCTTATGAACAACCACATGTCTGCTAAAACCTTGGTCCTTTCGGATATTGTTAGTTGTTATGATTCTGGCACTAGTGACAATTGATGTGAATATGAGGGCCTCAACTCACTTTCTCTTTTGGGTTCTTTTTAGGTTTTGTTTTGTTGTTAAAAAACGAAAGAAAACATTAAGGATATGGACTTGATTGCTCTCGAATCTCACGAAAACAAACAAGAACCAACTCTTAGTGTCTCATCAAGAGCAAGGGTTTGAATTTGAGTCTCACAAATTCAAGATATTCGAGTCTCACGAATAGGGTGTTGTTTGTGTCGCACAAACAAGGGAAAGTTCATAAGAACAATTTGGGTTTTTAATCTTTTAATGAATCTTATTGAATGACAAAGGGGACCTTTAAATAGGCTAAACAAACAATTGTTAGCTCCCAAAGGAGTCCTAAGAAAAACAAACGGATACTAAAAGTGAAAGAGTCTTATCGCGCAAAGAGTCCTACGCAAAACAACTACACGGAAACATGAACTAGGACTCCTAAACGAACAAGGAAAGCAATAACTACTATCTAGAACTTCTCTTTGAACTAGGAAAACAAATAAATGGACATTCCAACCTTAACCTAGTTGGATAAGATCAAATCCTTTCCAAGATTCGATCGGGTAAATCATCCAACGCGTTAACGCGTTTTACCGCGTTTTGATTTCGCCTCAAGAAATTGTTCGTTCATCTTGATTACTCTTGGGCCTTCCATGGATGTACTTGTATCAACAATCTTAAGGGGTTGGCATAGATGTATTATCGCTGAATTACTGAGCGAATCACAAAACCACACAGACCTACCACCTCAACCATGATCAACAACCCATATAAAGTACATACCACCCGTCAAGAGAGGGCATTCAAAACACTCCTCGATTGCATGATGCATGCAGCTTCTTCTCACACCTTAATTCAGAAAACCTTTTTTTCCCTTGAAGCCCCTCACTCTTCTCACAAGGTATGCTGGGAGAGAGACAGGATGATAGTTGAATGGGTATAATGATGTTATGTTAGGGGAGGCATGGTGGTGTTTGTGAAGGAAACTACNCATTGGTAACGTGATTAGAATTGGAAGATGTTGCAGGATGAAAAGTATGAGAAGGTATACAATGCATTTTTGTTCCATAATCCAATCAAGTACTCGTAAAGTAGAAAGAAGAAAATTGTAAACCTGTCTTCTTTTTGTGAAGTACTTTCACTACATGAAAGGACCTTGTTCCCATTATTTCTACTTTGTCGGGGAGAGAGATGGAGAAGTAACTAAGTTTGGAAGGAGCGAGATTTTCGCACTTCATTCTAGCAAGACAGTTGGTCACCTATAGGAATGGGGCGACGTCAAGTCAAAAATTGACTTCTTCTTGATGAGAGGCATCTCGAGGAGAACTTGCACCGCAAGGTAATACCAGGTGAAAGTGTAGGTACTCAACATAGGTTGTTAGTGTTGGATGTGCGAATGAAAGGGGCTATGAGGCAAAAGAGATCCAATCCTGAGCCTAGGACGAAATGGTGGAAGATTAGAGGTGAGGATCAGAAGCTTTTTGTGGATAATATGGTAAAAGAAAAAGAAGTTTGGGATGTTGAAGCGGATGCGGAAACTATGTGGTCGAAGATGACACATAACATAAGAAAGGTTGTTGGAGAAGTATTTGGGAAGTCAAATGGAGGAAGGCCACTAAGCAATGACACATCTTGGTGGAGTGACGAGGTGAAACAAAGGATTAGGAAGAAGCGGAAGTGTTATAAGGTGATGGGGAAGTGTGAAAGTGAGGAAAACTTTGAGAAATACAAGGAGGCAAAAAGAGAGGCGAAGAAGGTGGTGCGAGGACCAAAAGCACAAGTATACAAAGACTTGATAGATTAGTTGGAAACTAAGGACGGGAAGAAGGATATTTACAAAATTGCTCGGTGGAGGGAAAGACGAAGTGCGTGAAAGATGAAGAAGCAAAGGTGCTTGTTGCGGAAAAGGATGTGAAGGAGAGATGAAAATGCTATTTCGACAAGTTAATTCAACGAGGGTTTTGACCGAGAGGTGTGAGAAATCTCTACCTCACCTGAGATAGTCAACATAGCATTCATTAGAAGAATTCAGAAAAGAGAAGTTTTAGAGGCGTTGAAGAAGATGAAAGGAGGGAAGGCATGTGATCCCTATGGAGGTTTGCAAGTGTTTTGGCAATAGAGGTATTGATTGGTTGACAAGACTTTTAAACAAGATCTCGGGTACGAACAAAAGTCACTTGAATAGCGGAAGAGTACCTTGGTCCCTTTGTATAAAAACAAAGGTGACGTGCACGCGCGAAGTGTAGAGGGATTAAGCTGAGGAGTCACACACCATGAAACTTTTGGAGGTGTGTGTATTTGTGAGTGTGTGCAGGTGTTGTGAGAGTGTGCGTGTTGTGTTGTGTTGTGTGTGTGTGTGCGCGTGCGCGTGTATTTTGTGGATATTCAGTTTTGATCCGATGCTAGCCGACCCCAACTGGATTGGGATTAAGGCTATGTTGTTGTTGTATTCTATCAAGACAGTTAATCCCCCCTTTTCAAATTAGCAAAAATCACGTAGTTTTGGGCAAGTAAATAATTCCTTTAATGAGGGGACTGTGTGGGAAAGGATTAAGCCTATTAATTAAGTTCCTTTTTTAAATGGGCATGGTGCTAGGGGTGATGGGAGACTATCCATGTTAGACTTGGGCCCAGGTCAATCACAATAGGTGCCTTGGATAGGATTGGGCCTCATGCTGTTTCACAAGAAAATCCAAAGTCTAGCTTTTGGAGGAGGAAAAAAGAAGAGGGAAAAGAGGAAAGAGGGCCAAGGATAAGGACGACCCATTTTCACTTAATAGACAACGAGTCTTTGTGTGTTCCTTCCAACTCCAGCCATCACCACTACAACCAAAGACCGTCATTCCGGCACTTAATGAGGGGGTGATGAACAATACTCCGGCAACGGAAATTGCCGGCGAGCACGATGGGTCACCTTGTGTGGCGAGAAGGTTTTTGCAGCAGCTTCTTGTAAGTTTTGACACATCGCAGTGAGTCGGAATGTAGTGGCACAAGCTTCTGTTGTGACTATGGGAGAGGAGAGGGCTGCCAAGGGCCCACTTTTGAAGGACTCTTTAGTTTCGTCTAGTTCCTTAATGGATTTTCCAAGGGTAAGACTCCCATCTTATGTTTCTATGGCGGGTTCCATTGTGGGTGATGTATGCTCTTTCGGAAACTTGGTCGCTGAGAGCGAGATGCGAGGTGATTCTACAAGAGGGGTCATCAATTCCAGCTACCCTGGTGGAAAGGGATATGGATAAGGACATTTGAGTATGGAGATGATGTGGAGGAGCACTTAACTAATTATGAATGTAATATGCTGAAGGAGCTCTTAATTGCGAGCTTGCAAACAATTAGTTATGTCTCCATCGGGATCAGTAGGAACTTGGTAAATCTCTTCAATATGGTATGTGAGGACACATCAAATGATTTTGATACTCAAAGCCAACGACTTCATAGCTCGTGTGGACGTGATGTCGTGATTGAGCACCCTCGTAGTTGAGGTGGAAGTCTTGTTGGGGCGTAACCACATGTTGTGACCATTACACCTTTGAGGGGCTCGTTGGATACCTGTGATCCACATTAAACTCAATTGGATTAACAAGGGTGTATTGCGAAGGAGAGAAAGGCAACATGGAGCTCTATAAACTTAAGTCGAGTGTTAACTATGGAGATGGGTGTGGCAGGAGGTGGCAGGGTCTACATCTAGATCAATGAAGATCTTTAGTTGCAATGCTCGGTGGGAGGAAGAATAGAGTGTTGATTAAGGAGATCATTGACAATGCTTTGCCACAGGTGGTGATGCTCCAAGATACCAAGTCGGGGGATGTTGACAATTTTTAAGCTTGGGTTGTGTTACCTTCGGTAGGGGGAGGCATATTAATAATTTGGGATACGAGGTTTGCTTCGCAGGTTGATATGATTTATGATTTACGGAGCCTTCTCAATTTCCATTCTCTTGAATGGGGGCGGGTGGTGGTTCTCTTTAGTTTATGGCCGTGTTCGTCATGAGGATCTTATGACTTTTCTAGTAGAGTTGAGTGATGTGGCATGCTTGTGTTCACCAAGATGGTTGGTGGGTGGGGATTTCAACGTGGTTCGACTAGTGGGGGAGCAATTGGGAGGCTCTAGAGACTATGCTGGTATGTGAGATTTTTATAGTCCCCCCCTCAGTGAGTTGCTTCCCTTAGTACAAGTAGGGTGTGTTCTGACCATGTCCGTCTTGTGCTAAAGTCGGAGAACCTCCGATGGGGCCCGACTCCTTTCAGGTTCGAGAATATGTGACTATGCACCCTGACTTCCATAAGAGAACTCATTAGTGGGAGGAATGCTTAGTAGATGGGCGGCACGAATATCGGATTATGAGTAGACTAATGTTTGTAAAAGTAAAATTGAAGGCGTGGAATAAGGACGTCTTTGGGGACATTAGAGTTAAGAAACAAGAGATTCTTTGGGAAATCAGTTTGGTGGACAAGGATCTCAATAACGGGTCTTATGACGAGGCATTGCTTCGTGGAAGCTCTAGTCTTAAAAATGCTTGAAAAGAGCTCACTGTGAAGAAGCAAAGTCAACGATAAAAAATGAAGGCTCGTTGGATAAGGGAAGGGGATGCTAATTCGAGGCTTTCTTCAAGGTCGTGAATGGTAGACGGCGAAAGGGGTGTATATCTGAGCTTGAGACTAAAGCGAGTTAGGCAAGGTCGTGCGAGCTGTGTCACAAATAAGCCACAAATGAGCCAGGAGATTTTTGGGATCTTTTTTAATGTCTTTTTGTTGAGGAAGTGCCAAGGAGACCGGACTTAGATGGCATTAGTTGGGATCCTTTGTGTGCAGATTTGGTGGTGGATTTCGAAAAGCCTTTTTCTAAGGAGGAAGTCAAGGCCGCAGGGTTTAGTATGAACTGAGAAAAAGCGTCGGGCGTGACCGTGTCGCTATGGCTTTCTTCCAAGATTGTCAAGATTGTTGGCACATTATCAAGAGTGATCAACTGCTTGTATTCCACGAGTTCAATCAGGGAAGAGTATAAACTCGAACTTCATCACATTAGTCCCTAAGGAAGAGCGACCTACAAATGTGAGGGACTTTCGGCCCATCCGTTTGTTGACGAGTGTGTACAAGATCATCACCTGCAGTTTTCTGATGACACAATCTTGTTCTTGGCAGATTATGTGGAAAATTTCAAGCTTGCTCTCACTTTGCTCCAAGTTTTTGAGCGGGTATGAAAGTTAACCTATCAAAATGCAACATGACGGGAGTCAATCTAGGCACTTCTTTGCTAATACCTTTGTGGATACCTTGTCCTCTTGAGCTGTAATTTCGTTTTTCTTAATTAGAATTTTCTCATTATCTAAAAAATACTTCTACTTTGTCAATCGTATTTGTACCAGGGTTCTGTATCATTAAGAGATGTTCATGTTTCTTGAGCATATTTTCCCTGGTACTTGCTGTTTGTAATTTGTACTGACAAGTCGGTGTGTATGCAGGGTTGTCACGAACGCAGATGCTCCTTATATAAAGATGGTAAGTGAACAGTTTGACCGATGTCATGGAGTTCTTCTTCAGTATGTGGAATTCCTGTGTAGTGCAGTCAGCCCAGCAACTGCATATGGGCAACTGATACCCACCCTTCATGATCTTGTCCATGCGTACCACCTTGATCCCGAGGTATGCTTCTTTTCCTCCCTGGGTCATGTTTTGGAAGAAGCTTCATATACACTCTCATCCTCCCTTTTTGAGTTTTGTGAAAATATATGAATTATTTAAAGGGAACTGATCAACGAACTATTACCCCACGTATTGATGGGACGTAAAATAGATCATGGATTTGTTTCTGATATGGTGGGTTGTGCAACAACAAATGTTTTACGGTTGAATGTTTAACCTGTTCTCATAATGCTGTAGGTGGCTTTTTTGATTTATCGGCCAGTCATGAGGCTTTTCAAGTGTCAAAGAACGTCTGTTTGCTGGCCCTTGTATGATCGTGAAACCAACGAGCCAAATGGTGCTGGCGAATTAGTTTTGAATCTTGGCACTCAGAATCCTTTGAGGTACAGTCGCAATTATGTGTGCTTCTAGCATTTGATGTTCAGTAATGTCATGCTAATAATACTTTTTAGGCCAATTGTTGCTGCTATTGAATTAACCCACCATATCTGACTCTCTGTTTGTGAGCAATATGATGTTCCATACCTTTGGTTGGTCCAGATAACTACGACGGGTTTATTTTTCTTGTTTCTTCATAATTGCTTATTAGGTTTTCTCCAAAAATTTTACCCTTCATTTGCAAATTATTTTTCTTTCTAACTTTTATATGTCCTTGTTGGCTATCCTCATTAGTCAATACAAAGAGATTTAAACCTTTCATATTCCTTGAGGCCTCTATGGTATTTACTGCCTTCTGAAATGTTTAGTAATGGCCTTGCAACATGTGTGAATAATCTGCAGAAATGTTTCCTTTCTGTTCTGCAATGGAGTATTGTGGCTTCCAAAATACTCAAGTTTCTTATCCATACCCCTTTTCATACATCAATTAATACGATGACAGGTGGTCTGATCTTCTTAATACGGTTCAAACGATGTTGCCATCAAAAGCATGGAACAGCCTCTCTCAAGATCTATATGCAACTTTTTGGGGTCTGACACTGTATGATCTTTATGTTCCTCGGAGTCGTTATGAATCTGAAATTGCAAAACAGCATTCTGCTCTGAAGGCTTTAGAAGAGCTTGCTGATAATTCTAGTTCGGCAATTGCGAAGAGGAAAAAAGACAAGGAGAGGATACAAGAGTCCTTGGATCGTCTGGCCGGTGAGCTCCAAAAGCACGAGGAGAATGTAGCATCTGTGCATAAGAGGCTTGCTAGTGAAAAGGACAAGTGGTTGAGTTCATGTCCAGATACATTAAAAACAAACATGGAGTTCCTGCAGCGCTGTATTTTCCCTCGCTGTACATTCAGCATGCCGGATGCAGTTTACTGTGCAATGTTCGTCCATACTCTTCACTCTCTGGGGACACCCTTTTTCAACACAGTCAACCATATTGATGTATTAATCTGTAAAACCTTACACCCAATGATCTGTTGCTGTACTGAGTATGAGGCCGGTAGGCTTGGCAGGTTTCTGTTTGAAACACTGAAAATTGCTTACTATTGGAAGGTAATTATTGCTCTTAACAGTCTTATCTCATAAGAGATTTGTTGCTATACAAACTTATTTGTTGTTTTCCCGTGGAGGAATCTCATGATGACCATTATTCATTGTCAGAGTGATGAATCAGTTTATGAACGAGAGTGTGGCAACATGCCTGGGTTTGCAGTCTATTACAGATTTCCAAATAGTCAGCGGGTTACATATGGTCAGTTCATTAAGGTAAGTCGAAAACATGTAGTTCTGCTGTCTCCCCATCTATGCTATTTGTCAGCACTCTGCATAGTAAAATAATACCTTTAAATGGAATAGTTTTGTTGTGGCATCGTAGTTTCTATTTTAGCTTGATCAACAATGTCAGAATTTTCAAATATCCAATATGCTTGTCATATATCTGTGTGATTCAATGGTGCTTCTAATCCGGATTTTTACTTAATTTTCTATATGCAAATGATTGGGTACGCCCTCATTGTTATTGAACTAAACCTCTCTCTTCTATTCTCGCTGTATTTTCATTTTGTTTGGTACGAGTAATGAATAGTTTCTGATAGCATGTGACAGTTATGCTAACGAAACTGTAATGGGTAGACTTGTGTCAAGTGTAGGTGGTAATCTTTGGAAAGACTAAAAAAGTAGAAACATCTACTTTTGTGCTCCATCTTCAGAAGCTAAGAGCTAGCACGTTGCCCGTCACGTTGTCATCTTCCCTTTGGAGGTCCTTAAAACCTTGAGATCTGTATTTGAGCGCGTGAGCCGGTAAACAAAAGAAAAAGAAAAATGGATATGGAATTTTGTGGGAAGTGGGAACACCTAATCTGACCAAAAAGGCAGATTGGGCTTGCAAAAAGGGCTTTGAAGAGTCATTTAGTTATTTGCTTCTTCTGCGTTAAGAGCACATAGCACATTTATGCCTTTTGACAACTGAATGTTCGCGATGCTCCTCTCAAGTGAAGCTGTGGAGGCTGATTTTCATTTTTGCTGGTCATTTTGGTTTGCAGCTCCATATTAATTCTTTCAACTGGAGAAAAACAGCAAATGTGCGAATAATACTTTTGTTTGTTACTTTCGAGTTTCTTACTTGTCAAGAAGATTCTAAGACCATTGACAGTTCTTATTCGCTTCTTTATGTCGCTAAGTTGATTTTCATTCAATGTAGTATCTGAGCAACCCTGTATATGCCATGTAATTTGTGGGATCTTAGCTCACCATGTTTCTACAATAGAATTTTCTTTTCCTTTTCCTAAATCTGTTGGGATTTCTGTGATGAATTAAGTATTCTATTGTAACCAGGGTCATCATCTTGAGTAGGTTGTTTTGAGCTTGCTGTTTGAAATACATGTGACTCACAGGGTGATTTTATCTGCAGGTACACTGGAAATGGAGTCAAAGGATTACTCGTTTGTTGATACAATGCTTGGAGTCTGCAGAGTATATGGAAATTCGAAATGCTCTTATCATGTTGACAAAAATATCCGGCGTGTTCCCTGTTACCAGAAAGAGTGGGATTAACATTGAGAAACGAGTGAGTAGTTGCTCGGTTGCCAGATGGTTTGTGATTCTCGTGTCTGAATAAAAATGGGAATAGTAGTATGATCTTGTTATATCTACAGGTGGCAAAGGTAAAAAGTGATGACAGAGAAGATTTGAAGGTTCTGGCCACTGGTGTAGCGGCTGCTTTGGCTTCTAGAAAGGTAAAAAAAAATGCATTATGATTGCTAGTTGGTTATGCCAACACTGCTCACTGGGGGAAAAAGAAAGGTCATCTCCAAGGAAGATTGCGAATCACTATAATATGGTTGATATGTGAAAGCATTTCAGGATGCAGAAAATAGCTGATTTTTCTGTTCAAGCTTTGAAAAGTTATAATTTCTATTTCCTTACTAACTACCTTGTCATACACTGGCAGAGTTCGTGGGTCACAGAAGAAGAATTTGGAATGGGCTATCTTGATCTGAAGCCTGCACCACCAGTGGCTTCAAAGGCTTCCACAGGTAACAATTTTGGTATTGGTATTTCTCAAAGTGAACCCACTGAGGGGAGAGTAGCCTCTGAAGCTTAACCTTTGGAACCAGGGAATTCCGTAAAAGAACAAACACTTCGAACAAAGCCAAGTGAAGGGAAGTTGGAGAGGCCCGAAAATAATTCAGGAACTTCAAAGGTGAAAGGTGGCTTAATTGCATCAGATGTGCCAGGAGAAGGCTCTCAATTATCCGTAACGAGGTCGTTAGAGAATGACAAGCACATAGATGAGCCTCCATACAGGACTATGGATGATAACTCTGTGAAAGCATTAAAGGGGTCTATGGAAAGTGAGGTAAGTTTTGCTAACTCGTTAGATTATACTCGTATTTATTGAATATGAATAAAAGGGGTATCCAACATCAATCATTATGTGTTCCAGTTTTTTTCATCTTGTGGGAAAGAAACATTCAGGGTACTAATGTTTTTTCAAGTAATTTGCATTCAGTTAATTAAATTATCTATATATATTCGAAATTAACGAAGTACATGCCGACTAGTGCCAGATATTGAACTTTTGCTTTTATCCAAAAAGCGTTGAATTATTGTTGCCAAGTTCACAGCCTTCTGATAAAAAATGATCTGTTTTCATCATTACAAACTACAAGATTAATTTAACAAAATAGAAACTAATTCCGAATTTGTTTGGCTGTAAATTGAGAAAGTATATGTCTCTTACTCTCCTTTGCTTGCAGACCTGCCATACTGGCGGTTGCTCCTGTCCTTGTCAACCTTGTTGTCCTCCCCATTCTTTGTCACTCTATTTTGAAAGTTGTTCGTGATTTGCATTGTCATATTGTTACATGGCTTCTTACTTGTTCACGTTATTAAAGTATTAAACAACAATAAACACTACCATATCATTTTTCGAATACTATCAGAGAACAAAGCAAGAGCTCACATATATCTTGATACCTAAACCAAAAGAATTGATACCATAGTTCTAGACTGTGATCCTCAATTTCTGCCTATGTTTATTGTTGGTTTTCTTGACCTTTTGGATAGAGATTCCTTAGTGCGTGATTCTCCGGTTCTCCACTTAACTAAATTTTCAGAGAAGATAATAGGGCAACAGATTGGACGGCTAAACTAGGAACTTTGATATTTTCTGTATCAAGTCATTGTGGTCCACCGACCGTGGCGACCGATAAGGTGGTTGATG
>ONZA01007937.1:6246-26248 GCA_900322205.1 Kewa caespitosa
ACTAAACCAACAGATTGCATGAAAAATGAAGAAAATTGGGGCTTACCATTGACAAAATTGTCAATGGTAGCCCCCAAAATACAAGGAGGCTAGGATTTTTTTTCTAGAGAGAAAAGAGGGAGGCTAGGGTTTTTTTATTATAGGGTAACAAGAATTGATAAGAAGGCTTAAAAGTGACTTAATATTGAACGTAAGTTTAAAATTGGGTAGTGTCAACTTTTGGTAAAAATATATTTTCCAACTGGTTTATTATAAGATATTTAATAATTTTTTCAGTTGTGAAAAAGGATTTGGAAAGTTATAATATTTGGAAACATGATAAGTTTTGGAAAGAAGTTTTATGGAAAGAAAACTCTTGAGTTTGATTGATGTAAAACTCCTAATCTTTTTGGCTATATATTGGGGTTATGATGCTTCATAATCTTCATTCCTCACACTTGAATTTCCTAAGCCTTAACTGAGTAATTACACGAAATTCTCTAAAGCTTCAAAGTTCACTGTTTACCCACAATCTGCTTGAAAGAATCGTTCCTTGGAGCTGCTCCTTGAGACCTTGTTTTCGCTGATTTGTGTCATGCTTTAGGATATGATTTGTAACTTTTTCAGCTTTGTTGTAGAGAGTATTTTGAGGTAAAAACTTGTTCTTTTGAGTCGGGACTTGAGGAAGGTCCTTGGTTTCTTTTATTAGGGTAGACAGAAGGGGTGTTACATGTTCGAGGGGAAATGTGTAGTCGAGTGATTGTGAGAAAGAGTGTCACTTGTAATCAACGTTTTTAAGGCTCCAAGTAATAAGAGAATAGTGTCAAAATCCCATAGGTTCATGGTTTTTTCCTCTTTGACCCGAAGGTTTTTTAACGTAAAATCATGTCTTTTATTAGCTTGCACATTAAGTCATACTTTCTGGTTGAAGAAACATTTCCCTCAACTAGATCAGTTTCTACACTATAGATCTTACAAGATCAAGGGTTAAATTCTCTTCAAGTTGTATTAGAGTGGGTTCTTCCGAGTAGATTAACATCTAGGAAGTGCTCTAATGGAGCATCAATCCAGACCAGAAGGGAAATCATTCACTCGGATGCCTTATTTCAACGGTAAGCATTATTTTTGGTGAAACACACATGACAAACGGGATTAAGGGAAGCGTCTATCAGGTATGGCAAATTGTGCGCAGCGATGATCTAAAGGTAATGAAAACTACTGAAAAAGTGAAAAAGTTGAAAAACTCGAATCTGAGTGGGACTCTTGTGACATGGAAAAAATCGAAAAGAACTTTAAGGCCGTGTCCCTTCTACAAGGGGCTCTCGGTCCCGATGATTTTAATAGGGTCGCTACTCTCACTATTGCTAAAGAAATATGAGATAGTCTATGCATTTTTCATGAAGGAACTAACAAAGTCAAGAAATCTTAGACAACTAGGCTAAGAGCTGAATTTAATGATTTTAAGATGATGTTGACGAGACCATCGAATCGATTAATACTCATCTTACTATAACATCATGAATGAGTTACACTCTCTTGGCAGGGTTACTGGGCCGAACAGGTGGAGAAAGCTCTCTGGTGCTTAACGGATGAATGGCTTCCTAAACTTGCAGCTATCGAGGAGCATGATAGTGATACAATGACCTATGCCGAATTGACCGTGAATCTAAAGGCGTATGAACTGAACATCCTTAAACATAGAAAGATTAGTGGTAGAAGAGATTCTGGTATTGCTCTCGCTGTGGAAAAAACATTGGATTAAGATATGAACGAGTTGGCGCAAAGACTCTCGTCGGATGAAGACTTCGACCTCCTTGTACGGAAAATTCGTCAATCCTACCAAGATAATCGTACAGGTAAGTACAAAGGTAAGAGTGTTGGTTCTTCTAAATCTAACAATTCTTCTGGGTGCTTTATGTGTGGATCTCCAGATCACCTAATTCGAAAGTGCCCGCAATGGGAAGTTGAGGCTAAGAAGAATCAGCCAAGGAACATGTCCTTCACTTCAACCAAGAACACTTTGGGAAGAGTACTTCTTGCCACCGCAGCTGCGTAGGGTGACACAGATGATGAAGATGAGGAGGACCATGAAGAGGATGCTAACCTAGCCTTGATGGCCCATACTGATTAAGAGGCCAAAGCCATTGAAACCGAGGTAAGTCGTGAGCAAGTGAAGGAACAACTCCTTCGTAGTTCAAAAGTTAAGGTAGTTGACATGATTAAGATTTTAATGGATCAATTTGGGGAAGTTTGTGCTGAAAAGGATGCTTATAATAATTTAATTATAAGTCTTAAACAGGAGCTAACAACCGAAACTCGTATTAACAAAGTGAAAATTCTATTTTGAAAGATGAAATCATGAATTTAAAAACCTCAAGTGAACTCCTTAAATCTGAAAAATCCATTAAATCTCAACTTGAAAATGGCTTAAAAGATGCGATTTTAGAGTGTGAAAACGCTATCAAAGATAATCTATTGTGTGTTGATAACCTTACTAAGGAACTTGATAAAATCAAAAATGAATAATTTGTTGAAAAAGAGCTTAGTAAGGAGCTTCGATGCAAGGTAGATAATCTGAAAAAATCACTCACTGACAGAAGGACCAGTTCCCTCAAAACAACTTTTTGGTTTGAAAAGAAAGTTAGTAGAAAATGACTAAGCCTAGGTTTAAACACTCGTAGACAGAGAAGAGGTCCGAACAAAAGATATGTAGACCTAGCCGATGATAGTATATGTTTTCATTGTGGCGGTAAAGATCACACCTGACATGAGTGTATCACTAGTATGAAAAAATATTAAAAGGAACATGGACAATCTTAAAGAGAAAGAAGGGAAAAATGGTTTAAGAAAGGGACCCAAACTTATTTCGGTTCCTAAGACTAACCCTTGATTTGCTTTTGCATGCAGGAGTGAGTATGAGCAACACATGGTACCTTGATAGTAGTTGCTCGAGGCAGATGACAGGAAACGAAAACCTTTTCCTCTTACTCTACGCCTACAATGGAGGAGTTGTGACATTTGGGACCAATAAGAAAGGTGAGATCATCGCTACAAGTAAGGTTGGTAAGTCCGTCACACTCGATTGATAAAGTATTTTTAGTCAACAGTTTGAAACATAATTTGTTTAGTATTTAACAATTTTGTGACAATGGTCATAGACTTGGGGCAATGTGGTCAGACAAATGGGACGGAGTTCGACAACAACAAGTTCATTGGATATTGTGGGGCAAACGGAATAGAGCACAATTTTTCGGCTCCACGTACACCCCAACAAAATGGGGTTGTGGAAAGGACAAATCAAACTCTAGAAGATATGGCCCACACAATGCTCCTCGCAAGTGGGCTGCCTTGGAACTTCTGGGCAGAAGCCGTGAACACGGCCTGCTACATCGTGAATAGAGACATGATCCGTCTCATAATCATTAAAACTCCCTGCGAGCTTGAAAGGTAAAAAGCCATTCATTGGTCACTTGCCAACTTTCGGGTGCAAGTGCTTTGTGCACAACAATGGTAAGGAAAATTTAGGAAAGTTTGATGCTTGAAGTGACGAAGCTGAAATCATCAATTATTCATCAAGAGGTGAAGCATATAAAGCGAACCTTGGATATGGAAGAAAGTGTTCTTGCTATTTTTGATGAATCTATTGCATTAACTAAGAGACTTGTGGAGGATGATGATGACTTTGAGATAGGTTTGGTTCGACATTATTCAAATTTGGATTTAGCAGAACGTTTGCAAAGCCCTTGTCCAGAGGAACCGTTCACTGAAGCAGTGTTGAATTCTGGAACTGATGAAGGAACAAATCCTTCATCAGAACTAGAACTCAGCCTCAATGAAGGAACTGTTCTCTGGACAGAATGCAGATTCGAACACACCTTTGGCGCTTAAACCGTGGAAACACCAAAGCTCCCATCCTCGGGACTTGGTGATGTGATTTATCCAATGGAATTCAAATGTGTTCTTCTTTGCAAAACTTATGTGCTTTTTCTACTTTTCTTTCTCAAATTGAACCGACTAACTATCATGTTGCTTTGGAAGATCCGGATTGGGTTATTGCTATGCAGGATGAATTGCACCAATTTGAGAGGAGCAATGTTTGGCATCTCGAGCCAAGGACCAAGGATCATCCAGTGATAGGTACCAAGCGGGTTTTGAAGAACAAATGGGACAAGGACGGTACCATCGTCCAGAATAAGGCGAGGGTTATTGTGCAAGGGTTCACACAACAAGAGGGCATCGATTACGATAAAAACCTTTGCTCCCGTAGCTCATCTGAAGGCCATTCATATGCTCATTGCTTTTACCGCAGACTTGAATATTCATTTGTACCAAATAGAAGTGAAAAGTGCTTTTCTAAATGGGTATCTCAAGGAAGATGTGTATGTTGTGCAACCTCCCGGCTTTGAAAAATCTGATTTTCTGAATTATGTGTTTAAATCAGACAAGGCGTTACACGGTCTAAAACAGGCTCCTCGAGCTTGGTATGAACGTTTGCCTAAATTTTTATTAAATCATTGTTTTCAAAGAGGGAGGATTGACAAGACCCTGTTCCTTCGAACAAAGTGTTCACATTTATTAGTTGTGCAAGTTTATGTTAATGATATTTTATTTGGTGCAACTAACAAATCTTTGTGTAAGGAATTTTCAAATCTCATGAGTGGGGATTTGAGATGAGTATGATGGGGGAACTAAATTTCTTCTTGTGTCTTCAAATTACCCAATCTAAAAAAGGAATTAGCATTCACCAACAGAAATATCTCAAGGAACTACTTAAGCGGTTTAAGATGGAGGATACAAAGGCATGTGACACGCCTATTGCTACCTCGGCTAAGATCGATAAGGATGAGAATGGTAAGTTTGTAGACCAAATGGTCTATCGAGGTATAATTGGATCTCTCCTCTTTTTAATTGTGAGTCGTCTTGACATTATGTTTAGCGTTGGCTTATGTACTCCATTTCAAGCCAATCCTAAAGAGTCACACTTTACACATGTTAAACGAATTTTGAGATACTTGATAGGATCCTCGACTTTGTGCTCATGGTACCCAAAAGGTTTTAATCTTAAGCTTATAGGATATTTAGATGCAGATTATGCTGGGTACTTAGTGGATCAAAAAGCACGACATGTATGGCTACATTCCTTGGTCCTTGTTTGATTTCATGGGTTTCAAAGAAATAAAATTCAGTTGCTTTATCCATGGCTGAAGCGGAATACATTGCCGCTGCTCTTTGTTGTGCTCAATTATTATGGATAAAACCACAGTTGCTTAATTTTTGTGTGGATGTTGGATGTGTACCAATTTTGTGTGATAATACAAGTGCTATTAATATTTCGAAAAACCAACATTCTCACACCAAACATATTGATATTTGACATCATTTTGTGAGAGATAATGTTGCGAAAGAATTTATTGAGTTATAATTTTGTAGGACCGATGACCAATGGGCCGATATATTTACCAAACCGCTTCATAGAGACCATTTTGAGAAAATTAAACTAGAAATTGGCATGATTGAGATCCCTTAATCCTTCGCGTTCCCCTGACCCCCCAATGATTGGTTAGAATTGCATCTTTAATTCTCGTTGTTTGCTTATTGTGTGGAATTTTCATATTCTGGGATTCCATCTATAGAGTGCCGTAACTAGCATATCGACTATGCATGTGTCTCACGAACTCGCATTGGTCTGTTGATATTATTGTATTGCACGATTGCTATATCCAGTTGCCAAGGAACAATCCCTCACAAAATTTTGCCACATCAAATAGCCTTCCCGCTTAAAGCTTAAGAGGTAATATGTTATTTCTTAAGTTTCAAAAAGCAAAAATAAAAAATAAAAATAAAAAATAAAACCATCCTTACATTAACTACCTCCCTCACTACTCCATTACAAACCCCACGAGCAAACCATCCCCTATTATCCCATCTCTTCCCAAAACAAACCCCTTAGGCCACAAAGATCCCAGTCAGAGAGCCAAATTCGTATAGTCCTCACCGTTGTCTACTTAGAAATCTCTAGGTTGGTGTTACAATACTGTAGAATCTACTGGGTATGAGGAAAAAGTAGCTACGGCCAAGGGGGAACGAGTTCTTGGTGAGGCCTTGACCAAGAAGGAACGGGTCCCCCAACCTCGAAAGTGATGATGAAATCTTGAGGGGGCTTAGCGAAAATAAAATATAAAAGAAATCTAATTTAAAAAAAGTCGCTGAGCCTAAGCCTCCCTTTAGGGAACCGGTTCATCGTCCACAATGATACTCAAGCTTCTGCTTCACGGAACAGCTCCCCACTAGACCCTCACCTCTGCATTACACAACCATGGGTATGGATAAGAGGGAGATAGCGATGTTGATTTTGAGTATTTGCTGCCTCTTGATGAACATGAAATGGGTCTTTAAGAGTAGTATGTACGGATAGAGTTGTGGAATTTTATCACGATGTGTGCTTTAGTGATGGTACTTTGGGGGGTACCGATATGCTTTTCGGATGTAAGATACTTGGAAATTTCGCTGGAAGTGGGCACCAGTGAGAGAGATGGTCCCTCTAATGCTGTGGAGATCGAGCCACAAATTGATTTTATGGAGGTACATATTACGGAATATTCTACGCAGTTGGCGAGGATTGACAAGAGTTTGGCATATTTGGATTCCTTCATGGAGAAGTAGATGGGCTCCACTAGCCACAACACAACCGTCTTCTTAGTATTTGAGTTCGATTATGGTTGTATATCGTTCTTAGTTTCTTTTGCCTTGAACTGTTCCTAGCCCCTTTTGAACTTGGCCTGTTTATTGCTTATCTTATTTGGGCTTTTATGCATGGAACTTAGCATGTTGTATGGATAATATCAGGATTTTTTTTTCCTTGAGTGTATGAGTGCATCTTATGTTTGAGATTGGCTTAGTGCCGCAGATGGTTTCTGTATGCATATGATTTGTTCACCTTAACTTCACGAGACTATAGGATGCTTTTTGATGATGCCAAGAGAGGGAAAAGGAAATGTAGGGGTTGAGGGGGAAATGATCATGTCGACTATAATCTTAAGGTTGATAAGCAGTATCTCTAATTGGTTTGGTGTTTCATTTTAATGTTTGGTCATTGGTTCTATCTTACAAAAATACTCAGCATTATCTCTTAAATGTAAGTAAGTCTAGTACGATATTGTTTTTGTTTGTCGAATTCATGTTCTGAGCTACGATATTTAAATAAGCTTTTCATCATCAAAAAGGGGGAATTTGTTGGGTTCCTTAATTTTGCATGATGATAATCTTAGTTAAGTATCATAGCATTGGACTAATATTTGGTGGCATAGTTCATGTGTGTTTCAGTTTGCTTGTGCGAAGCTTCGAGCAAGATTTGGATGGCGTTAATGGAAGCTCAAGATCTTGGTCTTTATTGTGTTCATTAGAGATTCTTGTACAGAAGGATACAATGAAAGAGATAACATGGTTCTCCAAGTGAATTCAGGTTATAAAACGAATGTATATCTTAGTTTGTTAAGTTGATGTAGGAATAGTTCCTTATCAACATAATATACTAAGTTATGAGAAGGCTTAAACTGTATTAATATTAACGTAAGTTTAAAATTGGGTAAAGTCGGTTTTTTTGTAAAAATAGATTTTCCAACTGGTTTTAATATAAGAGATTATAATAAACTATTCAGTTGTGTAAAAGGATTTGGTAAGTGGTAAAACTTGGAAACATGATAAGTTTTGGAAAGAAGTTTTATGCAAAGAAAACTCTTGAGTTTGATTGATGTAAAACTCCTAATCTCTTTGGTTATATACTGAACTGTGATTTTTCATAATTTTCATCCTTCACACTTGAATTTCCTAAGCCTTAATTGAGTAATTACGTGAAATTCTCTAAAGCCTTTTAAGTCCACTATTTACTAAGAATCTGCTTGAAGGAACCGTTCCCTGGAGGTGTTCCATGAGATCTTATTTTCGCTGATTTGTGTCGTGCTTTAGGAGATGATTTGTACCTGTTGAGCCCATTCCGACCTCACATGTCACGAGGTTGTGACGCCCTCTTCCGACCTGGGTACATTTTTTGGTTATCTTAAGATCTGACCCCGGTGTGAAAAGTGACCGACATGACATGCCATGTCGCCATGGGCCCGGCTCCATGTCAACTGACTGGGCCCAAGTCTAGAGGCCCAATGCTCCAGTCTTCCTTGATCCACGCTCTTTAGGGCTGACGTGTCATGCCATGATTAGCCTCACATTTCCCAAGGACCCTATTTAAAGGACCCTTGGGCTTCCTGGAAAAGGTACATACGCATTCTCTGATCATTGTGCAAGACGCGATTTTTTTCCTCTCGGAGCAAATGATGCCCTCTTGCCTTCTCATTCCGGCCTGGCACCTCACTTTCAGCAATCACGTACTGACTTAAACATCGGAGGACAGTTCCCCGAAACCATCCCGGGAGCACTTCACATTTGCTACTTCTCGCAGGTCGACGACGTGATAGTCCGAGCTCAACTCCTCAGGCCTCATTTTCATACCATCACCCCTTTGACGTTTCGAGGGCTCACAACGTAAAACATCCCGCAACAACATTTAACGCCGTCTGTGGGGAATGAGATGATTTTGTATGAGATTGAGGAGCGATAAATACATTCCCACACATTCACCACTCACAACAAACATGTCTTCCCAAAACGATCACGCCGAATCTCACTCATCCACGCCGCATAGTAATGCCGGCGCCATGGATCTCGAACAACTTATCTGCCATGTTTGGCGTGAGGCACAGACTGTGATGCAGGCCAAACTGAAGGCCCTACTCAGAAAAGAAGGGGTGCAAAAATCTGACCTGGTACCATCCGGATCCACCCTTACACACGTCATGGAGTCACGACCATTCAGCATCTCCAGTCGGGAGAGCTCGAGCCACTCCGTAAAGGTCAGGCCCGGACCTCACACTGTTTTTCCCCGAGCACTCATGCCACCAGGGGGAAGAAACCTGAATACTCTGGAAAGCACCACTCTTATGATACAGAGCGCGCAAACATTGACCTACGCAACTTCCTTAACGGCCGTCAGCGAACTTACACAGTAGAAACGGGGGAGGTGCCCCCAACCTCCGTCAGTTCATACGCCAAAAGGAAGAGGAAAGGCATCTTGGGGGAATCGGTTTTAAGCCATACTTCCTGTCCCAGATGGGAATATTGTCGGAGTACACCACCACGGGTGTACAGACGGGACTGACCACGTAGTCCCCATTCGCTTACGTCATCATGATTCAGTCGATTCCCCAAGACATCAAGCTTGGAAAAATAAAGAAGTATAATGGCACAACTCCGCCAACCGAGCACCTCATGGCGTACACCATCGCCATGATGACACACAGCGAGACTGAGGCTGTGCTGTGTCATTTCTTTATTGGCACTTCGGAGGGCTTGGCTCTCAAGTGGCTCAACTCACTTGCTCGAGGGAGCATATATTGCTTTAAGCAACTCGCCATCCTCTTCAGTAGCCACTTCACAGCCAACGAGTGAGAGAGAAAGATCGTCGAATACTTGCTCAAAATAAAGTAGTGGCACGATTAGCACGCTAAGAATTTCGTCCAGAGGTTCGTCGATCAGTGCCTGGAGATCAAAAACCTAGATCAGAAAATCACGTGCTGTGCATTCATCAAGGGTCTGCTGGATGGGACTGAGATCAATATCGAGCTGAATAGGAGGAAAAAGAGCAACTCGGACATGCTCTTCAATGAGGTCCGGGACATCGCTATGCAGATAATAGCATCCTGGGCTCTCAAATTTCCACCTCGTCTGTGGCAGCAAGGGAAGGGCACCAGGAAAAAGTAAGTCACCTCGTCATGAACGACGAGACAGGCACCGACACAAAAAATTGAACGTAGAGAAGCCATGGTTCAAGAACAACCGAGGTGGTCGAAGTGGAGGAAGAGGTAGAGGACGAGATGGCAGGGGCAAACCACCTTACAAAGCCCCTGAAAGTCCTTAGGTGAATAAAATCTTGAACTGGAACAAAAGGTTGTCTTTGACTAGATGGACCAAAACCTCTTCCCAAAGGCCAGCCCGATGAGAGAAGCAGACGTAGTGGGCTACTACTTCTTCCAATACCATCGGGACAATGGGCAATCAACCCGGTATTGCCGCAAGTTGGGGAGAAACTTGTCGAAATTGGCCAAGGAAGGGAAGATCAACTCTTTCCGCAAAGATAAAAACAAGACATCCACATCGTTGAGCCAGGTGGCAAGCAGCTCGTACAATTCATCCGACTCTGAGGCAACGACACGCAAAGTTGTCTCAATCATACCTGGTGGCCCTGCGTGTGGAGGGGTGATGTCAAAGGCTAGAAAAGCGCACCTTCGATCTCTTCGTCAAACCATGCTGGTTGAGAAGGCTCCTAAGTTTGGGAAGCCCATCACGTTCGAAGAATCCGATGCCAGAGAACTACAATACCCTAACGACGACCTTCTGGTCGTCGAAATCAAGGTATCCAACACCTTGGTTAAAAGAACTTTGATAGACACTAGCAGTTTTGTCGATGTCATCACGTCATACTGGTTGACCGAGCTGGGATACGACGCAAAGAAGATCGTGCCACTAAGCTATCCTGTCTTTGGGTTCGGAGGAAATGAAGTGCACCCCATCAGGTCAGTGCAATTTCCAGTCCGGCTAGGGCCAAAAACCTTCGCATGACAGCTCGTTGCTGATTCCTGGTCATCGACGTTCCCATGTCCTACAACATCATATTAAGACGACACACCCTCACCGCCATCAATGTAAACGTAATGATTTCAATCCTGACCATCAAGTATTATAATGATGACGGAGAGGTGGGAAAACTTCTGGGTGATCAGAAGTCAGCTCGAAAGTGTTACATTAAGTGCTGAAGTAAGCCCTCCGCCGCCCTGGGCGGAGTAGCCAACCCTGTCACCACGGATAGGGGGCAAAAACTCATCATCATGGACGAGGTTAAGGAAACCAAAATGGAAAAAACAAAGAAAGGTGAAGCAGGGCCGAGTGACTCCGATGCACCTGGTGAAGGGAAATGAACCAAGAAGGGAAAAGAGAGCAATGCTTCATGTTGGAGAGGCCGGGGCCTGACTACCCCAACCTCATGAAATAAACAGAGCGCGCTGAGCCAATAGGAGAGAAAGTCAAGGTCATCCTGGACCCGACACTACATGCAAGGGTCACCTATCTCGGAGCCGACCTGCATGAGAAGCTCCGTGGTGAGCTGACTCAACTCCTGCGTAAGTTCCAAGATGTCTTCGTTTTCGGCCCAGAGGAAATGCCTAGGATCGACCCTGCGCTGATTCAGCACAAGTTGGGTGTCAACCCCAAGATGAACATCATAAAGCAAAAACGTCGTATCTCAGGGAGGAAAGAAGCAAGGCCGCCTCGGCCGAAGTGAAAAAGTTGCTCAAAGTGGCTTTCATCAAGGAGTGTATCTACCCGTAGTGGCTCGCCAACATTGTCCTAGTCAAAAAGAACAAAGGATCCTGGAGGATGTGTGTTGACTACACTGACATCAATAAGGCGTGCAAAAAAGATGACTTCCCCTTGCCTCAGATGAACCAGCTCGTTGATTCCATGACGGGCCACAAATTGCTGAGTATCATGGATGCTTTATCTTGCTACCACCAGGTCTTCATGAGGAAGAAAGATCAAAGTTCCACAACCTTCATCACAGACGATGGGGTCTTCTACTATACCATGATGGCGTTTGGGCTTAAAACGACTGGGCAACCTTCCAGAGGTTGGTGCAGAATGTCTTCCGGAGTCAAATAGGTCGAAACGTGGAAGCCTATGTCAATGATCTCATCACCAAAAGTAGCTTGGCAAGCGACCACGTCAGTGACCTGAGAGAAACGCTGACACGTTGTGAGGATACAAAATGAAGCTAAATCCCAAGAAGTGCATGTTCGATTTCTGAGGTGGAAAGTGTCTGGGTTTTGTGGTAAATCACAGAGGGATTGACGCTAATCCCGAAAAAGTGAAAGAAATCCTCGATATGCAGCCCCGCATTGCGTCAAGGACGTTTAGAAACTGACCGGATGCATTGCCGCCTTGAATAGCTTTGTCTCCACGTCGGCAGATAAGTGCTCACCGTTCTTTGCCACGCTCAGGAAAGGAACAAAGTTCAGCTGGGGGACAGAAGGAAATGAGGCCTTTGAGAATTTAAAACTTACCTCGGCCAATTACCCATGACATCATCCCCAGCGCCCAGTGAGCCTTTTTCCGTATACTTGGCCGTGTGGGACCAAGTTTTCACCTCCTTATTGATAAAAGAACATGACAAGGTCCAAACGCCAGCATACTTCACCAGTCACTCCCTGGCTGGCGCCGAGTTCTGGTACTCCACCCCGGAGGTGTTTGCCCTGGGTTTGGTGATAACCCCTCGGAAGTTGAGGCCGTATTTTTCTTCACACCCGATCACGGTCCTGACCAACCTGCCCTTGAAGAAGATTCTGGATCGTTTTGATTTTGCAGGCCGAGCACAAGTATGGGCCCATGATATTGACTGACTACGACATCATATACGAGCCCACAAGGACCATCAAGAGCCAAGCATTGGCTGACTTCGTAGCAGAGATGATGCCACCAGTTAGTCATCCCCTTAACTGGAGCGAGAACTGGGAGCTGTATGTTGATGGATCTTCCTGTAAGATGGGAAGTGGTGTCGGGGTCACCCTGATGTCGCCTGAAGGAGACTTGTTCGAGTATGCCATCAAGTTCAAGTTTCAGGCATCTAACAACGAAGCCGAGTGTGAAGCACTTCTGGCGGGATTTCAACTGGACAAGTCTGTTGGAGAAAAAAGCTCGAAGTGAAAATGGACTCTCAGCTCATGGTATCACAAATCACTGGTGAATATGAGGCTCGAAAAGGAAGTATGAAATCTTACCTCCACAAGGTGAAAGCCGAGCTGATCAAGTTCGAAGAGGTAAACATCATCCACGTCCCATGGTTTTGGAATCACCACGCCAACGCCTTAACACGCTTGGATGGCTCGGCTATATCAGGACTTCCAAGAAATATATTCAGAGAAGAGCTCGGCGAGAGGCGCATTGATGCCCAGCCTGTAAAAGAAGTTTAACTCCTCGACCGAAGTGACGACTTGATATCACCTATAACTGCGTGAATGAGAGACGGTCTACTGCCAGAATACGAAAAGGAAGTGAAATGACTCCAAACAAAGTCTCGATGTTTTGTCTATAGAGATGCGGAGCTCCTAAAGAGGTCTCATTCTGAAGTGTGTTTCCTGACCTCAGGGAAGGCCAATCCTGATTGACCTACATGAGGGCATATGTGGAGCCCACCACCACGGACATGCCCTAGCTTCCAAGGTCATCCGAGCTGGATTCTACTTGTCCACCATCTCTGAAGATGCAGCTAAAGTGGTAAAAACATGCGCCAGGTGCCAGTGTCACTCACCCGTCCCAAAGCATGGATCCACCAAGCTCACACCAATCTTGGAACCTCTCCCTTTCAGCCTCTGGGGGATGGACATACTGGGACCATTTACCTTGGCTCCCGGCCAGGTGAAATTTTGCATTGTAGCTGTAGATTATTTCACCAAGTGGGTTGAAGCAAATCCAGTCTGTAGCATATTAGTGGATGAAGTGAAGAAGTTCTTCAAGGATAACATCTTATCCTGTTTTAGTACACCCAGGGGCATTATGTTCGATAATGGTCGTCAGTTCGACACCCCCAGATCACGGGATGGTTGGCCAAGTTGGGGACACATGCTTGTTTCATTATAGTGGCCAGCTTTGAAAAAGAAGCTCGATAGGGCAAAGGGTCTATGGGCTGACAAACTCTATGAAGTACTTTGGTCACTACGGACTACAGAAAAAGAAGCAACTGGAGAGAGCCCATTCATGTTAGTTTACGACAGTGACGCGGTACTCCCAATTGAGCTGACTCTAGAAAGTCGTCGGGTTAAAGGGTTCGACGAGATGAAAAATGGCCAACGGATGTGACGGAACTTAGATCTTCTCCCGGAAGTCAGAGGTGACGTACTACTACGCATGGCGATGTACAAGCAACAAATGGCCAAAGTGTATAAAAAAGGGTGAGAGCAAAGAATTTCAGTGTTTGTGACCTCGTCATTAGAAAGATGGAGTCTACAGGTAGACAGAACGAGGAGGGGAAGCTCACATCCAACTAGTAAGGCCCTTATATAATCACAGAGGTGGTCCGACCTGGAACTTACACATTGGAACACTTGATGGGGAGAAGGATCGAGAGAACTTGGAACATCAACAATCTCAAAAAGTTCTATGTCTAACGTTCTCATCATGGAGAACATAAGACGTCATCCACCGCGGGAATAAGGTCAAGCAAGCTCATCCTGGAGTCGTAATTAGAAAAATTAACTCAACCTTGAAGTTAGAATGGAGTCAACCTCCTTAAAGGTCATGTAATTAAACAAGTCCGTCCTGGGGCTATAGCTTATATTGCTTGTTTTAAAGACTCATCCTGGAGTCAAATGTGTAATAGATTTTTGCAGGGTTGTTCCCTCAAACAACCGAGTTAATGTTAGTTCACCACGGAACTAACCGAATTCGGGTCCCCTCAACAGCCGATAATAAAAAGATCCACTACAAGTCCCTAAACTCTGTTCGTGTACAAGTTGACATAGTTCATCACGGAACTAACCTCACCACTCTGAACCTGAAAGTCAACAAAGATTTGGGGGCCTCGAGTCCAAAAATTTTGTTGCTTCCCTTAATGGGGGCTAAGGGTAAGACATCCGACATCACGTTAAAACGACATGATTAAGGCAATCTACAAAAGATAAATGACATGGAGTTTGAGAACTGAATAAGAAAACTACGACTTCAAAAATAATATTACAAGAGCGCTACATGGGCATTGTTTGAATTCAGACAAAAATGGGCTCATAGGCCCAAGAAAAGAAAAGAAAAGAAAAAACTATAAGACATCAGCCATCCAACTGCCCCGCCGGAGCGACAACTTCCTGCTTGAAGTCCTCGAAGGTGTCGTAGTTCAACTGCTTCTCCAATTGCAGTCGAGCATGATCCCGGGCATCCTCAGGGAGCCTTAACACGGTGACCTCAGCCGTAATGGCGTCCAAAGCATCCTCGGACCCCAAAACATTCTTGATGGCCTCGCTCCAGATCACTTGAAACTCGCCTGATTGGCTCTCAAGCCGTTGTTGCAGCTCGGTGACATCGGACTCCCTGGTTGCCAGCTTGTGCTCCAGCTCTCCCACCTTAGCCAAGGCCTGGTCCAGCTTGGTAAGTTTCCCTCGAAGGTCTTCTTCACCTTGGAAAGATCCGTTGTCTGCGAAGACGTTGCCTTCTTGACCTCGGCTCCGACCTCCTTCTTCACCTTCGCATAGGCCTTCTCTGCCGATCTGGTCAATTCGTCAATAGTCGCGGCCTGAGACTACATAACCTTGTAAAAATAACGGGCCATGAGATATTGCTGCAACAAACAAGCTATGTCAGAAACACCGACGTCATAAGACAAAAAAAGTGGAAGCGAAGCCACAAATATCTTGTGGTCGCTAGGTCGCTAGGTTGCCATCATGAATTCCTAGCGACCTCTGCCCGGGCTAGGTTGCTAGGAATTCCTCGGCCCGGGCCCATTCATGATGGCAACCTAGCAACCTGAGGTCGACCTCAGCCACCATGCGCGACATGCACAACTACACCAGCTTCAGCCGCTCCAACTTCGAGACAGAGAAAACGGCATAAAGGCAAGTGGATCAGGTGCAACGTTGTGAGGTGGAGAATCTGCTGGGATGTCTAGCTCGATGACGGCCTCCTTCCTTTTGTTCCTTGGAGGCTTGCCGACATCAGAAGGGCCAGACTGGTCAACCTTTTGCTTTTTTAGAGGAGGACTGACCGAGGGGGTTCGAGGTTGCCCTTTTCGGTCGACATCGAGAAGGTGCTTGCCAGTGGCGGCATCCTCCCAGTCTTTCCCCAGGACATATCCGACGTTCAAGGTGGCTCAGCCGCCGTCACCTTGGCCAACTACGGGATAGCAGGAACCTTCTTCTCTGACAACACGTGAGGGGTCGGCTTCCGTTTTTGCCTCGACGTCGTGGCTCTGGAGCTCTGAAAGCAAAACAAAGGTAAAAACCTTACAAATGGCAAAAAAAGGGAAAAGACGACATCACGAAATTTACCTTCTTGGTGACCTGAGCAGCAATGTTCAGCTGCAGTTCGCGATCCATGCAGGCTTGCGATTCCGCTAGAGCTGATTTTCCCATCATATCCTTACCGACGTCACCCTTCTCCATTAGCTGGGCATTAACAAAAGCTGCAAAATAAAAGTTCGTGCAAAACAATATCAGTAAGACGAGGTGCGGGATCCGAGTTGAAGAAATCTACCGGCATCACCCCTCATGAGGCCCATATAGGTCATGAAGGTGTTGCTCGTCAGCCAGTCCACATGGGGCTTTCACTACACCAGACGCTTCACCGGGAGCTTACTTCGCGTGGTGGAGTGCATGCTCGAGAACTTGAAGTACTCCAACACCTTGAGGTCGTCCGCCGACAAGGCTAAACTGCCCGCCTTTCGATATCCGCCGACATGGATCTCTTGAGTTCCATCCCAATAGGCCCCATAGTATGCATCCTTCCACTCGTGCGTTATGGTTCAACAAGGCTACCGACTACGTATTGGTCCCTCCAAAGGTGAGCTCGGTGCACCAAACTATTTGGGGTCGTGAATACATGAGACGTCAGTCTGAACCATAACACCAACGTCCATGTAACGCCTTAAATCTTACAAACGTAGAGGAAAATGTGATCATGGCTCATGAGTTCGGTGCGAGATGGCAAGGGGCCAATTGCAGCTCGTGCGATAAATCCACCACAAAGTACGGCAGCAAATACCTGAACTCGAAGTTAAGCATCTGTGCATAGACCAAAATTGTCTTCGAAGGGGGAGACGTTATCATCCCATCAACACCTGGGTTCACAAACTCCAGGTAGGCGGAGAACCCGAATTTCCGCATGAACAAAGTGACATCCTTACCTGCAAGGATCCACCTCGTCATAAACTCCTTCGGGTTGAAAATGACCTTCTTTGGATCCTCATCAGCGGAAGGTTGGTCACTATACGTGCTGGTCTCCCTAGTTCGGAGTATAGACGATGTGGTTGAGTCGTCCTCCTCAGCTAAGCGACCCCCCATGTCGATTTCTTGATCCCCGATGTCAGCCACTTCGCTGAAACCCACATCACCAGCATCGTCCTCGTCATCTATGTCAGACAAATCATCAACAGAGCTCGAATCCTTAGAAAAAGAACCCGTTGAAGAATCTGAAGATGACTCCACAGTGCCCATGGCGTTAGACGCTACTTGATCGACTCCCGGATCCTCGGTGTGTGGTGGTGCCATGTCAGACATAGTATCCTCAGACGAGCTACCCGAGCTCGATGGAACTATCTCGGGAATAGACTGACTCATGACTAAACACCAAGTAATCAGAAGCAAGCATCCAAAAAGACAAAAACTCACCCATAGAGGAATTTTGCCAATCCGGAGTCATTGATGCTAAAATTTGCATCCGCCGTTTCATGGGTTTGGCCGATGTTGGCAAATGATAGTGTGATCCCACCCTCAGAACGCACGGGTTGATGGACAGGCCACCCCTTATGAGCAACTGTCTTCCTCCTAGTCTTTCGAGATGGCGCCGGAGCCGCCGAAGGCGGCAATGTGAAAAAGTTACTGTTCAGGAAAGGGGTTAAACTTGGACAAGCCTATCTCTCAGAAGGCGGTGGCAGAACCTCATTACGAGATGAATTGGCACCTGCCATCCAGAGTTCGCGCAGTTGGAAATTCAAGGCGCAAAGTGGAACCACATCCAAAGGACTGCGAAGATGGATCTCATCCAACAAGGCATGAGCCTGCAGACTCAAACTATTGCCCGAGGTGAAATGTGCACGACCTAGAAACATGTTATACAACACAAAATGAATAAATGCAAAAAAATACCCAGTGTACAGGGTTATGGAGTCAGAAGAAAGGAACGAAAACGTAAACGAGCGAGGTGGTCACGTCATAGTTTCTCTCTCTAAAACACGTAACATGAGCGAGAAAGAGAGGGACCTATATATAGAGGAGGGAAGTAATTGTTCACCTCCCCCCCCCCCCACGATGTCGACACGTGTTTACATCAATGTGCTACATGACAAAAACCAAATGCCTTGAGATCTGCGCGACCTTTGCACTTCCCTAGTGAGCCATGTTGCTAGGTAGCAGGTGGGACCACACCAGGACGCTGTTGCACATCGACCTGAGGGAAAAATGTCGAGACCATTCCGACCTCACATGTCACGAGGTTGTGACGCCCTCCACCGACCTGGGTACAATTTTTGGTTTTCTTAAGAGTTGACCCTGGCGCGAAAAGTGACTGACATGACATGCCAGGTCGACATGGGCCTGGCTCTATGTCGACTGATTGGGCCCAAGTTTGGAGGCCGAATGCTCCATTCTTCCTTGATCCACGCTCTTTAGGACTGAAATGTCATGCCCTAATTGGCCTCACATTTCCCGAGGACCCTACATAAAGGACCCTTGGGCTTCTTGGAAAAGGTACACACTCATTCTCGAATGATTGTGCAAGACGCTATTCTGTTCCTCTCGGAGCAAATAGTGCCCGCTTGCCTTCTCATTCTAGCATATCACGTCGCTTTCAGCAATCACGTACTGACTTAAGCATTGGAGGACAGTTCCCCGGAACCATCCCTGGGGCAATTCATATTTGCTACTTCTCGCAGGTTAATGACGTGACAGTGCGAGCTCAACTCCCCACCACAGTACCTTTTCAGCTTTGTTGTAGAAAGCATTATGAGGTAAAAACTTGTTCTTTTGAGTTGGAACTTGAGGTAAGTCCTTGGTTGCTTATATCGGGGTAGATAGAAGGGGTGTTACACATTCGAGGGGAACGTGTAGTCGAGTGATTGTGAGAGTGTCTCTTGTAATCAGTGTTTTAAAAGGCTCCCTGTAATAAGAGAATAGTGTCAAAATCCCATAGGATCGTTCTTTTTCCTCTTTGAGCCAGAGGTTTTTCCACGTAAAATCATGTGTCTTTCATTAGCTTCCGCATTAAGTTTATTCTGGTTGAAGGAACAAGTCCCTCAACCAAATCAGTTTTTACACTACAAAGTTTGCACAATCAAGGGGTTAAATTCTCTTCAATAGGTATACTTATCACGCTTCTAATTTTCAGATTAAAATTGAAATAGTAAATATTAACTAATCCAAAATTAGTTGTTGATTTATGCCATATTATATTATTAATAACATATTTGGAAGCTTTAACACATCATATGTTACTGTGTAACATGAATTCAATTCAAATTAACCCTTTTAACAAATTTTTTTTTGTTGGATAAAAAGGTATAAAATTTTAAATATTATAACCCAACGGATCGACCCAAGATGCATTGAAGTTTGACCCAAACTTAATAGGTCTATCTGATTTGATATGTTTCAAAATTCAAGTTAAAATTCTTTGTTCAAAAATTCAATATTTTCAGTCAGTTACTTATGGATTTTCAATGTCGGATCATGTCATGACGAATTACACATGCCAGAATACCACATTAGGAACGTTCTGTGCGCTTTGTGTGGCCTATGCACTACCTGATGCAGAATTTCCATGCGTGTTCAATGTATGACAATCTTATATAACTATCTTTAACAAATCGTGAATTGACATGTTGTGCAAAGATATTTATGTTTCCCAGTTGCAACAAGTGAGAGTGCGTGAGGTGTTTGGCGATACGATGATGATGATCTAAGAAGTGCAAACTTACGATTTTAGTTGTAATGTGTCTAGAACCTTATGTAAGACAATCATGTGGTATCCAAAAAATCGAAGCTCATACGAGGATTGTAGGGGTTAACACTCGGATCGGGAGATTATCTCACATACAACAATAAAGGAACAAGAAGAATGACCAAGACAAGACACAAGCTTTTTACGTGGAAACCCAAATAGGGAGAAAACCACGAACGAGCTAGGAGCTCTTATTCACTAACAAGAGATGTGAGGGATACAGTTA
>ONZA01007941.1:6291-19650 GCA_900322205.1 Kewa caespitosa
CCTACTGACAAAGGCAGTTAAGAGTATTTATTCTTGCTCCCATGAGCAAGGCCAAAAAAGTTATAAACCAAATTGGTTTTAGGACGACATGCCGTCCGCAAAATCAGAAAATGTTCAGAATACTATTAAAAGAAATCAAGAGGTAACGTCAGGCTAGGTAGTCTCAAGCTGAGTAGTGTCAAGTTCAGTAGAAGAGGCTTGACTAGAGCTTGGCAAAGTCGGTTTAGGCAGAGTTGAAGCTGGTGGACGCACAACGGTCTGAGTTGAAGGAGTAGTGGATGCAAGAGCAACATGAAGGTCGACGCCCAGAGCAATGGTGCCCTCCTTCACAACCCTAGCTGCTATCAGCTCTGCAATTCTCTGGACCTCTTCAGCAGAAGGGTGCTCCTCTTCAGGCTCAATAGGGAACTGGTCATTCAGACGAGACCAAGTACCAACAAGGTCCCACTCCCTATGCCTCCCATGAGCATACTCTTCCATCATCTCAATGCGTTCCTTTGCCCCAAAAAAGATGGCAGTGCTCTTGACCCCGTTCTCTGCTTGAGCAAGCGCAGCCTCCTTTTCAGCAATGATATTATCCTTCTTGCCAAGCTCCACTTTGAGTTGCTCCCTGTGCCTCTCTTCCATGTCAGACATGGTCTTCAAAGCCTCCTTCAGCTTGTCTTCAGCGTCTTCTTTGACCCCACGAAGATTGGCAATCTCACACTCCAGTTCCTTGCTCTTCTTGGCAACAACGAGACAAGTTTGAAGACCCTATCAAGAAAGTAAGCAATGTAAGAAGTTGATCAAATGAATAAGAATGCAAACCTAGAAATAATGGCGGCATACCTGAAATACAAGAGAAGCACCCTTAACAGCCAATTCGCCAACCAGACAAGACTCAAAGAGCTTAGCGTTGCTCTTAGCCATCAAGGATTCTAGCTCGTCACGCATAACAGCAGAAGTGCCTCCCAGGTAAGTTACTTTAACATCAACCTTTGCCTTCTTCACTGCCCTAGGAGGAACGCTATCATCCACCCTTTTCAAAGTAGGCTTGCTGTCTACTACCCTAACCTTCTCAACCTTCACCTTCATCTCAGAGCCAATGTTGAGATTACGCAAAGAGAATCTTTTCGCCATAAAGCCTAGACGTACGAAAATGATAAAAAACCAAATCAGTATGTCAACCGTCCCGAAACGCATGGGAAAAGCTGACAGAGTAACTTACTTGAAGAGATTAAAGCAGTGTTAGAGAACACCTCCTTAACTCCTAAGTCCAAGTTATTCCTCTTGCAAACCAAATCAACAGCTATCAACAACCTCCACAACCCAGGAACAACCTGACCAGGAGCCAACCCAAAAACCTCAAAAAACTCACGAATAATTTTGGCGAAAGGAAGCTTTAAGCCCTGCTCAAATAGATATATGTATAACCCAAACCAATAGTCTAGAACCCAGTCAGGTTGAACAGGTGCAGGGGGAACGATGATCCTACACGACTCAGGAACTGTACCCTCCTCACGTAGGGATTTGGCGTAAGAAGAGTCTAAGGTGTTGTCAGCCACAGAATCTCCAAGAAACCCCCTCTCACCAAATTCGTGACCATCGACTTCTACAGTTCTTGGAACAGATTTCGAGGCCTGAGATTTTCTTCCCATGATTAAAGTTGAAGTAAAAATGCAAGAAAGCAAAAGGAAACTAGGAAAAAACTACAGAGTACTTGACAATTGAAGATGCTGATTGAAGCTATAATTTCTCGCTGAAGAAGAAGAAGAAGGAAGAGAGAAAGTTTTGGAAGTTATTTTGGAGTTAGGTAAAATGAAAGGGTGAAATCAACTTAGCTTTTAATGGGTGAAAAAAGTAACCATTACTCATTGGTGTAATGAACGGTTAAAAGGTAATGGGGGAACGTGCCTAAGCACAACAAACGATGGAAGGGAAAGTGGAAAAGTCGGTCTTCTTTGCAACCTTTTCTAGCTTACAAAGCTGGGGGACAATTGTTAGGCCTCTAAATTTCAGCCTGACGGGTAGAGCTCAAGACGTCATTCGTATGTCAGCACGTCAGAATGGGTTCATCCCCAGAATTTTGACCAAATATTTCCAACGGTTACTTAGACTTGGTCTTTATAGTTATTAGGGCTACTCAAACGACATCTTTGTGGAGGTATAATATTCTTCATAATTATAGGACCAAGTCAACCATGAGAAGATAAGAAACCCAGTCAAGTGAAGCCATTACCAATAATTAAATTAGTTGCTACAAATCAGGAAGGCGTTGAGAGAATCTTGGACTAGGAGGGTTGAGGCCCACGTTTTATCTCTGCTATGGTTGAAACGTTAGAATAGAGGGAGAAGGATATAAAAGGTGATAAGCAAGAAGTCCAAAGGCACTACGACATCATCACCATCTACTCCACTCCTTAATCATCCCAGCAGTCTATACTTTGTTATTTCGATCTTCTCATTGCAGTTGGTAGTTTCAACCTTGTAACACATAAAACCAAGACAATAGTGAAACTTTTCCCTGTTGGAGGACGATCCCAACCGAGGTTTTTCTCCCTATTAAAAGGGTTTCCTCGTAAAAAATCTGTGTGTCATCTTTACTTTACGCATTTATTTCTTTCTCTAGCAATTACAATCCAGAACTCTGAACGATAATTTAGACTAGTTGAACCACATAACTCAGTAGAACTTGGGTAATTTTATACCAAAACACCAAGCAGCACAGGATGCAAGTAATCAATGGTGACTCGAAAGAGGCTCAAGAATGTTACAAACTCTCCCTCAAACTAGCCACAGGGTGGAGGGAGAAATAGTAATTAAAGCACCAACGGGTTCAGAGCGTCCTCCTTGAAGAACCAAAATAGAACGTAGAAGAAGTCATCCTGAACCCCGCAGAACCTAAGAAGAAACTGCAAATAGGCAAAGACGTACCCGACCACATCAGACCTGATTTGTTGCAATTCTTGAAAGACAGGATGGAATGCTTTGCTTGGAACCATAGCAACATGACAGGGATCAACTCAGAGGTCATAATGTACAGGCTGAACATCGACCCCAGTTACACCTCGGTGCATTAGAAGAGGAGGAAGTTTGCACCTGAAAGAAATCAAGTCATCAACGAAGAGGTCGACAAGCTCAAGGAGACAAGTATGATCAGAGAGGTAATGTATCCTGATTGGTTAGCTAACGTTGTGGTTGTCAAAAAGAAAAATGGCAAATGGAGAGTTTGTGTGGACTACACGGACCTAAACAAGACATGCACAAAAGACCTATTTCCACTGCCACACATAGATGCTATGGTAGATGCGACTGCGGGACACGAAATCCTAACGTTCCTGGACGCTCAGAGTAGATTCAACCAGATCCAGATGTTCTAGCATGATTGAGAAAATACGGCCTTCATGATTGAACATGGGATATACTGCTACAACGCCATGCCATTTGGCCTCAGGAATGCAGGAGCAACCTATCAGCGCCTTGTCAACATGATATTCAAAGAACATCTGGGAGACACAATGGTAGTCTACATCGACGATATGGTGATCAAATCCAAGTCAGCAAAAGACCATGTCAAACACCTTACAACTGCATTTGACATCCTGAAGGTATAGAATATGAAACTTAACCCTAGCAAGTGTACCTTTGGAGTGTCTTCAGGAAAATTCATTGGTTACATGGTCACCAAAAGAGGAATAGATCAAAGCTATCCTGGAACTACAACCCCCAAAGACAGTGAAGGACATACAATGCCTCACTGGATGGGTAGCTGCGCTAAACAGATTCATCTCAGGATCCTCAGAACGATGCAAGCCTTTCTACGACGTCCTGAGGAAAAACAAGAAATTCGAATGGACTGCTCAGCATGACGAAGCCTTCCAGGAACTAAAAAAGTACTTGAGTACTCCACCACTTTTATCCACGCCCAAACCAGGTGAAATCTTGTACATTTATCATTCAGTGACTGAAAATGCCCTAAGCGTTGTATTAGTCCGAGAGCAGGATGGACTTGAACATTCTATTTACTATGTAAGTAAAAGTCTGTTGGATGCTAAAACAAGGTACATTCACTTAGAGAAACTAGTTCTAGCATTGGTTGTGTCGTCTACAAAACTACGTCCTTATTTTGAAGGACATAGTATACATGTTAGAACTAACTTTCCTATCAAGTCTGTTTTGAGGAAGCTAGAATTGTCACGAATAATGGCAAAATGGGCAGTCAAGTTGAGCACTTACTAGATCACATGTGAGCCCAGAACCGCTAACAAATCTCAAGCCTTAGCAGACTTTGTGGCTGACTTTAGTCCGAAACTGGAAGCAGAAGCAACGACATAAGTTCAACTTCTAAGTGGACAAGACACACCTCAAAAATTGACGTTGTTCACAGATGGAGCTGCAAACATAAGAGGAACAAGTTTAAGAGTCGTTCTGAAGTCGCCACAGGGGGACATCCTACCCCACGCTATAAGCTGCGAGTTCAAGACGACCAACAACGAAGCAGAGTACGAAGCGCTATTCATCATACTCAACATGGCATTGGAACTAAAGGTAAAACGACTTGAGGTACATTCTAACTCACTCCTAATAATAAACCAAGTCAATGGTTCCTATACAGCAAAAGACTCAAAAATGGTAGCCTACTTAGAAAAAGTGAAAAATTTGGTAAGTATGTTCGATATATTTGAGCTAAAACAAGTTCCTAGAGACCTAAACACACAGGCCGACGCCCTAGCATCCCTAAGATCAAATTTTAACCCAACCAACCTGAACTCGATTCCAATCCTACATCTACTCTCCCCATCAATCGATAAGGAAAATAGAAATGTTGCAATAGTTCATAAAACTGTCTATGAGACTAATATGCAGGAAACGGGCTAGACAAAGCCCTGCATAGAATACCTCAAAAAGGAGGATACATCAAATGCAGCAACGGAACCACAGTCATTTATGAAAAAGGCGTCAAGAGTCATCCTGATCGACGACGTCCTCTTCAGAAAATCAACAGCAGGTCCCTACCTTAGGTGTCTGGAGAAAGACCAAGCTCAAGAGGTCCTACGAGAACTGCATGAAGGACAATGTGGAAACCATGCTGCTGGACGAAGCCTATCAAATAAAGCACTCAGGATGGGATATTTCTGGCCGACGATGAGGAAGGACGCGATCGAATATGCTAAGAAATGCGACGCATGCCAGAGACACGCTCCAGAAATACACCAACCACCAGAACCATTACATTCAGTCTCAACTCCCTGGCCATTCATGAAGTGGGTAATGGACATCGTGGGAAAACTATCACAAGCTTCTGGTCATAGGGTATTCATGTTGGCAATGATAGACTACTTTTCCAAGTGGATCGAAGCAGCGCATACAACCAAGTAACGGATAAGGAAGTCGTTTCTTTTATAAAACGTAATATTAGATGCACGTTTGCCATACCATCTGTGATCGTCTGCGACAACGGATCATAATTCATTAGCAATAAGACAAGAACGTTTTGCGCTGAATACAACATAGAACTACACACTTCAACACCAAGACATCCTCAAGCCAATGGCCAAGCAGAATCAAGCAACAAAATAATCATCAACAACTTAACGAAAAGGGTGAAGGATAGACGAGGAAGATGGGCTGACGAGCTACCTCTAGTACTATGGGCTGATAGAACGACACCAAAAACGTCAACAATACAAACTTTATTCTCATTGGTCTTCGGTTGTGAAGCAGTAATACCAGCTGAGATCTCAATCCCCGCGCAAAGGTATGGCTTACTTACAGTTGAAACTAACAAACTGAGCTTGCAGCAAGTCTAGATACCACAGATGAACTCAGAGAGACAACAACTATAAAACTAGCAGCATAACAACAAGCTATGGCCAGGAGCTACAACAAAAGCGTCAAGATCAGAACCTTAGCATTCCAAAACACAAAGGAACACGAGGCAGGAAAGTGAGCTCCAACTTGGGAAGGACCATATCTCATTGAGTCGATCACATGTATGGGTGCATATAGATTAATGACCATAGATGGGAAATCACTCCCAAGAAGCTGGAACGCCATCAACTTGAAAATTTATTACGCCTAAAACACTCACGACGTGACCTCCCTAAGAAGGGACGAAGGTATGAATTCCAAACCTAATTTCAATTTTACATTATTAACCTCCATAACAATGATACTAACTTGAGCGTCGGAGGGTCGTTGGTCTAACGAATGACCACCCTAACTGACTTCTGTCTTGCAAACCTAGTCGTCCATGAATAACCAGATCACAAGACAAGGGGACAAGGACAATACCAAATCGTCCAGAAACAAATTCACAGGTACATTATGCACTGAACTCTACACTATTTTGCACTAACTGCAAATTTCGCATGAAAAAAGTTCAGACGCACGAGACACTACCTAGGTTGTCTAACAGATTTGTAACAGCACCATAAATCAGAGGCTATAACACACACACCTAAACCACACGAAAGCATGCACAACAGAACGCAGGACACACTGAAGTATGTCAACATTCATAGATGCGAAAAGATTTTGTAAAAAACGATAGAACACATACGATAAACCCGTATCCCCATGGATAACGTAAACATGTTTAGTAAAATAAAATATTCGTTCCCATGAACAAAGTTAAAAATGTTTACAAATCAGGCATGAAGCCAGGATGGCTTGTCATCTTCAAAATGCAATGTTCAAACCATAGTCAAAATAGAAAAGGAAAACTAAATCTAGATGTCATTCTGAATTGCAGAGGAAATCGAAGCTGGCAAGGTGGAATCTGGAGGAGCTAGAATGTCGACCTGAGGATTTGAAGCCGCTATCTCTTCAGCACGACCAACTAGCACCACAACCTCCTCAGCAAGACGGAGGGCAAGTGCTGCAGCCTTTTGCTTGACCTCCTCATCAGAAGAACACTCCTCGTCGTCAAGAGGAGGTATCGTCTTATTAATGCAATCCCAAGCAGTAGCATAGTCCCAACCCGTGTGCTCCTTCCTGATGCACTCCTCCATAGCCTCTATACGACCTTTCAAGCCAAAAAAGATAGCATTGTCAGCCATCTCTTTTTTCAGCATAGCCATATCAGCCTCCTTGTTAGAGAGTTGAAGGTCCTTGTCAGCAAGCGAATTCTGAAAAGACTTCTTTCGTCAGCATGCTCACCCGTAACCCTCTTAAACTTCTCCTCGCCCTCTTCATGCCAACCAAACCAGCTTGGAGAGCCTATAGAATTGAACACCCAACGTCAAAACAAAACCACAACAGAAAGACAACCTAAAAAATGACGTTGTGTATACCTGAGCCATCAAAGAAGCTGCCTCCATCAATACTTCCCCCGCTAAACGACCCTCATAAGCCTTCTCAGTGCTCTCTAGAAGAAGAGACTCAAGAATGTCAGAAAGGCTAGCAGAAGTACCCCCAAGAATCGTCACATCACCAGAGTCATTCTTTCCGCGCTTAGCAGTCTTGGGGACAGTAGGAGAACCCCCCTCTTAACAGTGGCCTTGCTATCAACAGCATCAACAGTCTCCAACTTCACTTGTTTGAGTTTCTGACCTATACTCATGCTCCTCAAAGATGGCCAAGTACCCTTAGAACCTATACAGAGCAAGAAAAGTCAAATGGAAGGCCACCAGAATTACAAAGTTATTGTATGCAGAATAAGAATAGCGCACTTACTAGTTGACATGGCTGTACTTTAAGAAGTTCCTTTTTCAAGAGCATGTCTTGGACCAAGAGGCTTGTAAATGTCAGGATCGCGAGAAATAACGGAGAACATCCTCTCCTCCTTAGGAATGTTCAAGAAAGCTGCAATGCGTTCCAGATCGGCCTGCCCTTTACTGAACGTCTTTACAGGTGGATCTACAGGATAACCCATGTAAGAAGAAAGCTTCAGAAACCTGAACGAAAGTGACAAGAAATCATCAGAATAACAAATTACCTCCTTTCAACCATTCATCAGGTAGATAGCTTGCAGCCTCGCCCAATGATTCTTTGTTGATGAACAAGTAAGTATCCTTCCATGATTGATCATTCACTTCACTCAATCCTAGTATTAAGTGTCCAAACCCATCCTTGATCCTAACCAGAAACTGATTATGCCCACTACCCCTAAGCTAATAGACCGAAAAGATATCTTGCACATCTAACTCCAAATTGTGCTTCTTACATACAACATCTATACTCAACAACAACCTCTAGACCCCAGGAACTAACTGAGCAGGAGACAGGGTGACAGTCTCAGAGAACTGCTTCACAATCACAGGAAAGGGATATTTCAAATCATGCTCGAATGGATAGGCAAAAACCCCAAACCATCCTGGTGACACCTAATCAGCCCATACCGGCTCAGTAGGAATTGTAGCTTGGCAGGTAGTAGGAAGAGCCCTAGTGACATGCAAGGTGGTCACATAACTAAAAGCAAGTTCATTAGGCATACTAGCATTCTCCAGCATGCCACTATTCGTAAATTCGACAATATCAAGTTTGTGTTTCATGGGGTTGCCCTTATCGTTTTTCAGTTTAATAGCTTCCGATTTGTTACCCATTGGGGAGATTAGTAAAGAAAACAAAAAAAAAAATAACTAGAAGAAATTTAAGGTACCTGGCTAAAATTGCAACAGAATTGAAACCCTTCTTCCCGTTGTTGAAGTGGTGAAAGAAGTTTTGAGAAAAGCAAAAGAGAGAATTTGAAGAGAAAACTGATATTGGTGAAAAGAGGAGGTTGGATGTATTTATAATCCTTAAAGGCCAAGGATAACGAGCAAAAAGGCAGTTTGAGTTAATGAAATTGCAGAGCATCATTGCCGCACGACGCTCGAGGAACGGCTAATAGAGTTTCCTAATTTTCAAAAATTGTAAAATTGGGGAACAATTGTTGGTACTAGAATTGCAGATACCTTCTCAGGACGACAATGCTGGACAACCTGCACCAATTTTTAGGCTTAGCTATTCTTTACAGGACGACAGATAGGGAAATTCCCCATAATAACATCAGTTGTTGAGTAAGGAACTAGGTTTTCATATTTAATAGGCAACGGAAAATTTGTTATGGTCAAAGATCAACGTTAGCATAAGGGAAAAGGCGAACGGAATGATAAGAAGAATTGGAGACCAAGTCAAGTCAGTTCAACCTAATAAAATGTAAAGGCCGAGATTCTGGGAAGTAGAGCGAGAAGAGTGGAGCACGTTCACTCTTCTTCAACGGTCATTAAGAAAGAGTCCTTGAGCTATAAAAGAAGGAGAGAAAAGTCCAAGCAGAACACACTATTCTCACTACACAAACTACTCGTCATTTCTTCTCCACTCCATTGTATTTCAGTACCATTGTTATTCCCAATCATACGATATTCATCAGAACATTCATTGTAAACATTCCAATCTTGATTGGATCATTTGCCAGTTGGAGGAAGAGTCCAACCGAGGTTTTTCTCCTTTCCAGGGTTTTCCTCATTAAAAACGTCTTGTGTCTTTCTTTACATTAAGCTTATTCAATTATTGTTTCAAGTAAGATTTCAATTATATGTAGATCATTAGGCTAATTAACTCACATTCCATGCTTAGAACAACATCGGTAGATTTTTACCAAAACACTTATCATAATTTAATAGGATTTTCATTCTTAAAGAGTCTGCTTGCACCTCGTCTGATCCGGTTGATCAGTCCTTTTTTCTTCAGAGAAAACGTAGTAGGAAGCCCACTATGGGGAAATTGCATTGATATTGAAAGCCGATGCGGAGTGTGGACGATGACCTCCCAAATTCTAACTCCTATCTCCCTAGGTTGAACTCCAGCCAACTCATGAGCAACACGGTTACATTCACGAAAGATATGCGAAAAACAAAGTGAATCCAACTGAGAAGCCAGTTCTCTGATGTCTTCAATGATGAGCTCAACTTCTAATTGGCTAGAATTTTGTTTCAGCGCAAGAATTATTATGGAATAATTACTTTCTATATCCACTGAATCAAAGCAGTGGGAAAGCACTAGTTAAAGACCTCTTAGCATGCTTTTCGACTAGGCAACAATGGGACTCTAGCTTTCTTGTACTTGCTCAACTACACCTACTAGACATCGCCCAATCTTATCTTTAATCCATTACCGAACTTAGTCTCACCCTATTCCGACATTGATGCATAAACATTCAGCTTCACTCAACCAGATACTAGGGGCACCCAATTAAAGTTGCGTTGCTGCACCTTCTGAATTCTAGGGTCTTTGCTTTCTGCAATTTCAGAAAGTGGCTTACATTAGTTTCGCACAATTCCTTCCACATCCCTGCTATGCAGCCTATGCCCCTCTAACACCCGATTATTTTTTGCACTCCAAATTGCCACAACAAAATATAGAGTGATGCAAACTGCTCTATGACAAGCTTATGTGCTGCAATCTTTAGCCATATTCTTCATTGCAAACAGGTGTATACATACCCACAGGGAGGCCGCTCAACTCAATCACTTAACGCCCAACATCACAGTCTCGAACGACATGAATATTGGGTTTCGGACCTCCATTACACTCTGGACAGTTGGCATCGATGCTCTGTATTCAACGGTTCAGACCCACTTTCGTGGGAAGGATTTCGTTGCAAGCTCTCCAGCCAAAGAGATGAATCCTCGGTTTGTGGCAGAGCCCCATATTTTGTTCCAAATTTGAAGATTAGGATTTCAAGAACTTCTTCAACTTCTTTGTCACATCTTAGCAAACATGTTACTATAAGTTGACTTCACTGTGTAATTTCCATGCTTATTGCAATGCCAAAACACTATCCGGTGAGAGCCTTGTACTTAATGGCATAGAGCGGATACGAGGTACTTCAAATGGTAGAAAAAGGTTGCCGATGACTTCTGATTTTGATTTTGCTTAATGAGGGTCGATCAAAATTGGTCACCCCTAGTATTTTCAGTTCATCTTAGTTCTTAGCTGTTGGAGATAGTAGTGTGTAAAGTTTGCTTGGATGTTAGAAATGTGTAATGAATATGATGATCAAGAGAGAGAGAAAGAGAGAAGTATTTGTTTGTGGATTATGATCTCATGCGAAAAAGAACTTTATAAGGTACTTATATAGACCTAGGCAAACAACAGTTAGGAGCCTCCAAGAATATCCTAACAGAATGGAATACCCTCTCAACTAACTTGCTAACAAACTCGGCTCACTAACTAACTTGCCGGCTAGGATAAGAGGTTAAGACAAAATATCTATACAGACTTAATAATTTTTACATCATGACTCCTGTTAGAATATCAGTACACTGCTATGTAAATTGGTTCACAAAGCTGTTAAGCAAGGTTATTATGATGTAACTAATTTCTTAGTTGGTTAGTTAGTTTACTTGTATTACAAGCAAATGTCCAGGGCCTATATATATGCTCCCCTTTGTAATAGCTCAATCACTTGTTCAATAAGCGAAATATCCTCATTTTCTCTTGTCATATTTCTTCTCCATTCCTTTCTTGATTGTGTAATTCTAACATGGTATCAGAGGTTTTAATCAAATCACGATTCTCTTAAAACACTTTCAAACAAGTATTAAGCATTGTTTTTCATTATTTCTGTCTTGATCATGGCTGATCAAATTGTCATTGATCCTTCATATGAGATGTACATACACCCCTCCTATGGTCCTGGGGTATCATTGATGAGTAAGATTTTTGATGGTACTAGGTTTACAACGTGGAAGAAAGCTATGGAAATGGGTATTTCGGCCAAGAATAAAACTGGCTTTATTGATGGAAATTGTATCAAGCCCTCTGATGGTCATCCAGAAAAGTTTTGGATTCGAGCCAATAACATGGTCATTTCTTGGATGTCTAACAACATGGAGAAGTGCATTGGTGATAGTTTTATATGCTCATCTACTGCTTGTAGTCTTTGGAAAGAGGTTTGGTAAGACTTTTGGGATGCAATTCTTTCAAGTTTAGAAGAACATCAACAATGCTGAGCAAGGTAATGACAGGATTACCACATATTTTACACGTTTATACTTTGTATGCACTGCCTTGTTGCACCTGTGGTGTCACTGCATCTCTTTTCAAGTTTCTTGAAGATCATAAAGTAATGCAATTTCTCATGGGTTTAAATCCAATCTATAAAGATGTTAGAGGAGGAATCTTGCTGATGAAACAAAAACCCTCTGTTGATGAGGCTTACTCTTATTTGTTGCAAGAAGAGCGACAAAGAGAGACATCTTCTAATGGTGTCCATTTCA
Source organism: Kewa caespitosa (assembly GCA_900322205.1). Taxonomy (NCBI): domain Eukaryota; kingdom Viridiplantae; phylum Streptophyta; class Magnoliopsida; order Caryophyllales; family Kewaceae; genus Kewa; species Kewa caespitosa. Next base: position 18,477 of record ONZA01007941.1, read on the forward strand.
TGTCTGATTCTGTCTCAATGAATGTTAGTGCTAAAGATCTTAGTTACGCTGGCAAGAGTGGTTCATATCAAAGGCCTTATTTAGGGCAATCAAAACAGTATAGTAGCAATAATAATCAATATTTAAGAACCAAGAATTATGGCAATTCTGGTGGTAATTCAGTTAACGATACTGGAGGTAATTTTGGAAGAAGACCTTTTTGTGACTACTGTAAGAAACCAGGTCATGTTGTTGCTAAGTGTTGGCAAAGGCAAAGGAGGTTAGCTAATTTTCTTGAAGGGGATTTTGTCCAAGAAAATGGGTATAAGATATGTAGCAGTCTTTTTCTGAGTTGTCTTGTTCCAATGGTAGTCAGAATGTTACTGGAAACAATAGTTTTACTCAAGAGCAATGTTCTCAAATGCTAATTTTCTTGCTGGCACTAATGAATCAGAATTGAGGTTCTTATATGGTGAATGTTGTTAATCAACAAGATACTTATGGAGGTTCTTTTTCTGGCATCACTACAGTTGACTCTGCTAGTTTTTCAGGTACGGTTCAAACCTTTGGCCCTTGTTATTTGTGTAAAGAAGCTGCTAATTCTACTTGAATTATTAACATTGGAGCATCTGAGCACATGTGCCATGACAAATCTTTGTTCACAAACCTTGAATCTCTTCTCTTAACCTTCACCATTACCTTACCTAATGGCCATGCCTTTTCCGTAACACAAAAAGGTTCTGTGAGCATCGGACCAGATTTTGTCCTGAATGAGGTTTTGTTTGTTCCACATTTTAAATACAATTTGCTCTCTATAAGCAAATTAGTTAAGCAACTGCATTGTGCTATTGTCTTTAGTCCCAGTTCTTGCACAATGCAGGCCCCTTTAATGAAGAAGTCAATGGTTCTTGAAAAAGAAAAAGATGGTCTTTACCTTCTGCAAACATGCTCAGATTCTTGTCCACCTAGTTCTTTCTTGACTTCTAAGAACTCTCAATGTAATTCAGCTTCATGTAATTCAGTTGTCAATCTTTGGCATAGAAGATTAAGCCATTTACCATTGCAAAAGTTGTAAATGTTGTCTCTTGTATCAAAATAGATCAATAAAACTTCATATCTTCCTTGTATCATTTGTTCAAAGGCCAAACAGCACATAAATTCCTTTCCTTATAGTTAAATTCATTCTACTCACATC
>ONZA01007941.1:21293-32550 GCA_900322205.1 Kewa caespitosa
AATTCAGTTCTTAAGATCTAATAATGCTTTAGAGTTGGGCAAAATGAAAGAAGTTGTAACTTTTTTCATGGATAAAGAAGTACTACATCAGACTAGTATTGTTGATACACCACAGCAGAATGGTGTTGTGGAGAGGAAACACAAGCACCTCTTGAAAACCTCTAGAGCTCATTTGTTTCAATCATACCTTCCACTCAAATATTGGGGTGAATGTGTGCTTGTTGCCACTTATTTAAATAATTGATTTCCCACAAAACTATTGAACTATGCAACACCTCATCACATCTTGTTTGGCACTGCTCCTTCTTATGATCATTTGAGAACCTTTGGTTCTTTGTGCTTTGTTACCACCCCAAAAAATAGGCAGAGACAAGCTTCAATCTAGATCATCTCCATGTGTTTTTCTTGGATATCTACCTGGTCAGAAAGCATACAGACTTCTGAATCTAGAAAACCATTCCATTGTCATCTCTAGACATATTTCATGAAAAAATATTTCCTTACCACATATCCAATCCGACCCCATAAACTATCTTTTCCCCTACCCTAACTTCAGTTTCTGATGTTCCTTTGTTTGCTATCTCAAATGCAAATCCAAACATAATTCCAAACATAAGTCTAAACACAACTCTAAACACAAGCCCAAACACAATTCCAAACACAATCCTAAACACTTTCCAAACCTTGTTCCTATCCTAAACACTACTCCTACTCATAACACTGAGCCAATCAGAAGGTTAGAAAGACAAATTAAAAGACCATCTTATTTGCAAAACGTTGTAAGCCACAGTTCAGCACATTGTGCTCATACTCTGACAAATACATTCCTTACTCCACCTATTTTCTGTTTCAATACTCACACTTTAACAAACCAGCAGCTTCTTCACATATTAACTGAGATTTGTGAACCAAGTACATATGCACAGGCTGCCGTCTCACCTGAATGACAAGTAGCTATGCAACAAGAACTTGATGCTTTGTAGGCTACAAACACTTGGGAGTTTGTTGTGTTACCTAAAGGGAAGAAGCCTATCAACTGTAAATGGGTCTACAAGGTCAAGAGAAGAGCAGATGGCACTTTTGAAAGGTGCAAAGGTCGTTTAGTGATCAAAGGGTGCACTAAACAACATGTAATTGATTACAATGAAACTTTCTCACCAGTTGTTAAAATGACCACCATAACATGTCTCATTGCAGTTGCAGTTCAGAAGGGTTGGTCATTGTTTCAACTAGATGTTAATAGTGCATTTTTGCATGGAGATTTTAATGAAGAAATATACATGAAGCCTCCTCCTGGTTTGGTTTTACCTACACCAAGAACTGTTCTTAGACTTAGAAAGTCCTTATATGGGTTGAAACAGGCTTCAAGGCAATGGTATGCCAAATTATCAGATTTTTTGGTAACTATGGGCTATACAAACTCAAAGAATGATTATTCTTTATTCTATAAGAAGAGTGCTACTTCTTGTATATTTTTAGCTGTCTATGTGGATGACATTCTCATGACTGGAAATGATGAGTCAGGGATGCAAAAACTGAAAACTCATTTGCATAGTCAGTTCAAGATAAAAGATTTGGGTTCATTGCATTAATTCTTGGGAATAGAACTTCTACAACAATCTGAAGGCATCATCATGACTCAAAGGAAGTATGCTAGTGATTTACTTGAAGAATTTTATTGTACTGGTTCTTTTGTGATAAGCCCTTTGCCTTCTAATTTGAAGATTGCACCTACAGATGGTGTTGTTTTGAAAGAGCCTAAAGAATACAGAAGATTGGTTGGAAAATTGAATTATCTAACCAACACTAGACCAAACTTATCTTTTGCAGTATAATTCCTCAGTTAGTTATTACAGTCTCCCAGAACTACACACTTAGAGGCTGCCTTTCATGTTTTGAAATACATTCAGAGAAATCCCGGACAAGGTGGCAGTCCACTGGCTTATTGTGATTCAGGTTGGGCACCCTGTCCATCTAGCAGAAGATCAGTGAGTGGATTTGTGATTATGTTTGGCTCTTGTCCCATTTCCTGGAAATATAAAAAGCAACCTACAGTTTTTTTGTCTAGTGCTGAGATAGAATATAGATCAATGAGAGCAGTAATTGCAGAGCTTGCAAGGTTAACAAGACTTTTGAATGAGCTCACAATGGACAACGTTACACTAGTGCCTCTCAAATGTGATATCTTGTCAGCTATACATATTGCTAAGAATCATGTCCTTCATGATAGAACGAAGCACATTGAGTTGGATTGTCACTTTGTGAGGGAACAACTTGCTGCTAGCTTGATATCACTCTCTTACATTCCAACCAAGACTCAACTGGCAGACATATTAACTAACGCTTTGACAGGCAAACAACATAATGAGTTACTTAGAAAGTTGGGGGTTTCATGTCCATTACAGCCTCCAACTTGATGGGGGTGTTAGAATATTAGTACACTGCTATTTAAATTGGTTAGCAAAGATGTTAAGCAAGGTTGTTAAGATGTAATTAACTTCTTAGTTGGTTAGTTAGTTTACTTGTATTACAAGCAAATGTCCAAAGCCTATATATAGGCTCCCCCTTGTAATAGCTCAATCACTTGTTCAATAAGAGAAATATCCTCAGTTTCTCTTGTCATATTTCTTCTCCATTCCTTTCTTGATTGTGTAATTCTAAAAAATACCCCTCAATTTGGCAGGGACTGAGGATCAAGAGATCCAAACTTGACTAGAAGCTTATTGTGCTGCTGAACTAGCAAAATTTTGGTGAAAACATCAGCAAACTTGATCAAAAGTACCAACATGAGAAGGAAAACTGCAATCTTATCCCTACTAAAAAGGCAATCCACCTCAATATGTTTAGTTATTTCATGAAAAACAGGATTTGTAGCAATGAACAAGGCAACTTGATTGTCACATTTCAACATAGCTGGCCCAATATGAGATAAACCTAGCAGTGTAAGTAACCATGTAACTTCACAAGTAGTGAGAGCCATGACCCTAAACTCAGCTTAATCTGAGGAACGTGCCACAACATGTTGCTTATTGGACTTCCAAGAGACATGAGAAGACCCACGAAGTATACAAAAATGAGTTCTAGATTGTCTTGAATTAGGGCACCCTGCCCAGTTAGAATCACGGTAGGCTACAAGCTTAGTAGAGGAGCCATTAGACAGTAAGATACCCTGGGAGGGAGACAACTTCAAGTGCCTTATCATTCCCTTTAGAGTATGCATATGAACTATAGTAGGATTATTCATTAGTTGGCTGAGCAATTGGACACTGAGAGATATGTCAGGTCTTGTTATGCAGAGATAGATGAGTTTTCCAATCAATCTCATGTATTCATCATAAGAGGGAAGAGGATGCCCATATGTGCTGTAAGTTTGAGGTGAGAATCCATTGGAACTTTTAGAGGCCTAACCTTTCTCAAACCAGCCTCTTGTATCAAATCCATGGTGTACTTATTCTGAGAGACAAATGTCCCCTTGATAAGTCTTAGCATCTTCAATGTCTAGAAAATATTTAAGTTTACCAAGATCCTTTATATGAAATTCCTTGCTGAGAAGGTGCTTAAGTTCAGTAATGGAGGCAGGAAAATTCTCAATTATTAACAAGTCATCAACATAGATAAGAATGGCAGTGAAGGCCTCCCCTGTCTCTTTGTGACAAAGAGTAATCTCCCTGAAAAGAGTAATATGCCCTTGACTGTATAAACCAAAATGAACCAATGTTGTCGATAGCTTAGCAAACCATTAACATGGAGCCTTCTTAAGCCCATATAAAGACTTAAGTAACCTGCAGACCTGAGTACCGGAATAACGGGAGATATACTTGTTGCAATGAGTGCACTGAATAGGCTTCCTAGGGCCTTCATAATCTAGGGGCACTTTCAATAGACCCTATTTTGAGCAAGTGCGAGGTAATCGACTGCACATGCCCCCTTGTTTAAAGGGGCCTCCATTTCATTGTTCCAGACCTGAACATTATAATACAAATGCCTAGTGTATAAGTATATCTACAATTGCGGAATTGGCGTACTGAGAGAAGCAAATGTAGAGGATCTGCGTTTGAGGCCTACTAACGCCTTATTCCATGTCCCACTTGTTGGAATAATGGCTTCTCTTTTGGCCATTGTTCATCTTCTTGCTTTTGCTCTCCCACATAGGTAGTTTTGAGGAGGTAGGTAGTGTTTATAAAGCTCTTTCTTGAGCTTCATAGATTGGGCCCTTGGAGCACCCAATTTTGTGAAAGGAGAGAGGACCTATATTTTTGGGCCCACCCTGGTTGACCGTCGATTGTATAGTTATAGTTTGACTGTCCAGATTTACTGCTTGACTAGGTTAGTTACCTTCCTTAATGTTCTAGATATGGCCTTGATTTTAGCAATCAGTTTTTGACTATTGAATACCAACCTTTTTTCCGTCATTCTGATCATCCAAAATTTACATTGCAACATTCATTTTCTCTCAACTCTTCTTCATACTTCTGGGTAAACTATTCTCTGCAATCTCCATCTCCTTTACCCTCGAGTTCATGATCGTAAGGAGCGTTGTGTTAACCTTGGGGAACAACCAGCCTAGAGGATTGCACCATAGTCAGGCCGTAATTGCTAGTTGTCACCTACCATGGCATAACAACTCTAGTTCTTTCTTGAAAGAAATTGATATACACTTACATTATTACGATTTTAAAGCAATTAAAATATCATCAATGGCTTCATTTATTGTACTGTTCAAGGCTACCCTCTTTGACTTATCCAGACTTGAGCCACTCGATGGGAAAAAGTTCAAACGGTAGTCCCAAGAGCTGTTGATCTTTTTTGAGGCTCTTGACTTTGACTATTTTCTGTTCAACGATCCACCAATGATTCCAGAGGTCGATCCTTCTGCCTCTAAAGCCGATATCGCTGTTGCTGCTATCGCCAATAAACCGAAACTTGATGATGCCAACAAGTTCGAGAAGGACAACAAAAATGTTAGGGACCATCTCCTAACCCATATGTCTAATGTCCTTTTCGACTTGTTCATCCCTACAAAATTTTCTAAAACAATTTGAGAGACCTTGCTGAGGAAGTATGGGGCTGATGATGCTGGAAATAAGAAATACTTCGTTGGCAATTGGCTACCGTTGCAGATGGTCGATGAAAAACCTCATGGACTAGGTTCACCAGTATAAGAACATGGTCGATGACATTCTGAACGAGGGCATGAAGATGTGCGAGGTCCTTCAAGTCAATGTTCAACTGGAGAAATGCTCACCGTCTTAGAGTGACTAGCATAACCAACTGAAGGGCCTTAAAGGGAATCTTCCGGGAGTTAGGAAGGAAGCTTCAAGCTCATATTGGTCATGTGGGTTGAGAACCACAAGAAGCAGGATCTCTCCCTCCTGTAGCTTGTCAGTCACATGCGAATCGAAGAGCCCAACCGTGTCAAGGAAAAACTTGAGACAAATTCTATTAATAACACTAACACTTATCTACTTGAATGAGTTGTTAATATTGTTGATAATAACATGTTCAAAGCAAAGAGAAAGGGAGGTACACCGAAAAGCAAAATCGGTTCACCAAGCTAAACAAAAACACTTAAAAGTCCAAAGGCGTGTGCAACCAACGCCAAGGAAGTGCCCAAAAATCGAACATGAAGCTGCCCCCCAAGCTAACTTGACCGAAGATGTTGAAATCAAACCTCCGATCATGGTCGAGGCGAATCAAGTTGCCAACAAAGATGATTTGGTGCTGGACACTGGAGCTTCAAAGCATCTTTGCACCAACAAAGATCTGTTCCATGAGTAAGAGGATGGTACCAAGGGCGTGTTCGTGTACATGGGCAACTCGAGCACCGTTGGAATCCTCGGTAAAGAGAAGGTCCTTCTAAAACTCACCTCCGAAAAAAAACTTTTGCTTTGTCCAATGTGTTATATGTTCCCTCATGCATAGAAATTTAGTTTCTGGTTCACTTTTTAACAAAGCATGACTTAAGATTGTTTTTGAGTCTGAAAAAGTAGTTGTAACTCATAGTGGGGATTTTATGGGCAAAGGGTACTTAAATGGGGGTCTGTTTGTACTCAATGTAGAAAATGAAATAATGAAGGGAAGTGTTTCTGGTTGTACTTATATCTTGGAGTCAATTGACATTTGGCATGGCAGGTTGGGACATGTCAATGTAGCCTCACTTAAGAGACTTCGACATTCAAAACTTTTACCTTCTTTGGAAACTAGTGAATTCCCTAAGTGTGAAGTTTGTGTTGAGGCTAAGTACACCAAGAAACCGTTCAAACCTATAAAACATAGGGAAAATTGTTTTACTTGGTTTAATTCACTCGGCCTAGCTGACTTTCAGAACACAATGACTTTAATTAAGAAATATTATGTGACCTTTGTGAATGCCTACTCTGGGTACACTGGAATATACCTCTGGTCTAAGGATAAGGCCGAAGGGATGTTCTTAAAATATAAGGCCGACTTTGAAAATCAGCTGAAACATAAGATCAAAAGACTTAGGTCGGACCAAGGTAGGGAAATAGCATCGATTTCTTTACTGACGCTTGTGAAAGGAATGGGATAATTCACGAACTTAATGCACCTTTTACTCCGCAATCAATTGGGGTTGTTGAGGAAAAATTAAACTCTTAAGGAAATTATGAATGCTATGTTGTTGAGTTTAACAATATGTGGGGGGAAGCTGTATTGTCAGCGTACTATGTACTCAACAGAGTTCCTCATAAGAGGCTAGATATCCCACCCTATGAGTTATTGAAGGGTCATGCCCCAAATTTAAAAACTTATAAGTGTTGGGGTGCTTAACGAAGTTTGATCTACCTGAATTTAAGAGATCTAACATCAGTACTAAGACCTATGATACTGTTTATTGGTTATCTCAAAAAAGTGATGCTTATAGATTTTTGTCTTCGAGTGATTCTTAAATTTCTGAATCTAGAGATGCAGAATTCTTTGAGAATGTGTTTCCTTTGAAAAAGATGTATTATTACCTATTGCAAGTTCTAATTCTACTGTTGATATTCCTGCTTCCGTGGTTTTCCTGCGTCTTACCTGCTTCTGTGTCTAATGTGGCACCCGAACCCGTTAGCTAGATTAGGAGAAGTAAGAGACGTAGAACAGAAACTGGTTTTGGGTCTGACTTTGTTATGACCTTCTTGATTGAATTGATGCTCTTGATAAGATTAGTGAAGAATTAGTGTGTGTCTATATGACAAAACAGGACCCCAAAACCTTTTAAGAAGCAATGACTTCCGTTGATGCTAGTTTCTGGAAAGAAGCAGTTAATAGTGAAGTAGAGTCACTTATGTCTAGCCATACTTGAGATCTTTTGGACCTACCTGTAGGTAGTAAGGTCATTAGTGGTAAGTAGATCTTTAAGAGAAAGAGAAGACCTGATGGATCCATAGAAAAGTTTAAGGCTAGATTTGTGGTTTAAGATTTCACAAAAAAGAAAGGCGTAGACTTGTTTGAAACCTATTCACATGTGACAAAGATAGCTACTATTTGATCTCTTATAGCCTTAGCTTCCATTCATAGCCTTATTGTATATCAAAATAGATGTAAAGACGGCCTTTTCTAATGGAGATTTAGATATATGGAGCAGCCTCAGGGCTTTGTGGTTCCCGGATAGGAACATAAGGTATGTAGACTTAGGAAGTCGTTATATGGACTAAGCAGGCTCCTAAACAGTGGTATGAGAAGTTCGATATTACTTTGGTGAAATGCAGGTATGCAATTAATGCCTCTGATTCATGTGTGTATTCAAAGGTAGTTGGTTCTAGGTGTGTGATCATATGTATTTATGTGGATGACATGTTGATCTTTGGTGCTAAAATTTAAGTTATTAATGAGACTAAGAGATTTTTATCCTCACGTTTTGATGTAAAGGACACTGGAAAAATTGAGGTGATTCTAGGGATCAAGATTACTAAGAGTGAAAGTGGTACCTCCTTGTGTCAATCTCATTATATGGAGAAAGTAATAAAGATGTTAAACACTTTTGATGTCACACCTACGAAAACGCCTTATGATTCTAGTATTACACTTACAAAGTATAAAGGTGAGAGTGTCTCACAAGCTGAGTATGCCAAAATTATTGGGAGTGTGATATTCCTCATGAACTATACGAGACCATACAAAGCTTACACAGTGAGTAGACTCAGTCGTTATACCCATAACCCTAGTAGTTAACATTGGGATGCACTTCATTGTTTACTTAAGTTCTTGAGAGGCACAGTGAACCTAAGTTTGTATTTTAGAAAATTTCCCGCCGCCTTAGAAGGATATTGTGATGTAAACTGGGTGTCGGATACTGATGAAGTTAGTTCAACTAGTGGTTATGTGTTTACTTTAGGGGGTGCCATTTCATGGAAGTCTTCCAAACAGACTTATATAGCTCGCTCACTATGGAAGCTGAGTTCATTGCTCTTGAGTTAGCTAGTCAAGAAGCTGAGTGATTGAGGAACTTGCTCGGAGATATTCCCATGTGGGGTAGACCCGCTACAACTTTATCTCTCCATTGTGATTTGCAATTTATGATTGAAGTTGCCAAAAACAGTGTGTGTAATGGTAAAAGGAGGCACATCCACATTAGGCCTAGTGTGGTGAAACAACTCCTAAGTACTGGAGTTATATCCCTAGAGTTTTTAAGGTCTGAGAGAAACTTGGAGGAACCTTTTACAAAGGGATTAGCTCGTAGGATGGTTGTTGAAACGTTGAGGGGATGGGACTTAAGCCCATTGACTGAGAAAAATATGAGAAGTCATATAGGTCCTCTATGCACTAGTTTCCCTATCCCTATGGCATGTTGTAGCATAACTTGTGAGGTTGAGCTTTAGAGCTCTTAATAACTCCATAGCCCTATTGGGTGGTCCGTTCGAGACAAGTTGATGGATTTATCGCTTGATTGTTTGAGAGGGTGAGCTCATGCTCTTAATGAACTTATATCCCTTACGGGTGGTGCTTTTGAGACATTCTTGATGGGATCACCGCTTTTTGTTGTGAGGATGAGCTCTAAGCTCTTAATGGATTATCCATAACCCATTTGGATGGTGCTATAGAGACGCACTTGATGGGTCCACCTACGTGAATGTGGGGGTTGGCCGCAGCCTATGAAAGACATGAGGAGGCTTTCTAGAGCATTCATGAGTCCCAAGGTTAGCGCATGGTCTTAAAGGCGCTAAGTATCGTGGAGTTTGCAGAGATTTAGGAGGTAACGTGTCGTGCTCAACCGAGATTAAGTGAGTTCGAGATTTGTTAACTCACTTTGAACTTTGTTGTTGCCTCACTTCACTACGTGTCAATTCAATTGTAAGACATTGGCATTTAAGCGTTTAACAGCTTCTCTTTTACCCAGAAAGTTTTTTTGATCATTGTTCGCCATTTGTGAGGGATTGTTGGTATAATGGCTTCTCTTTTGTCCTTTGTTCATCTTCTTGCTTTTTGCTCTCCAACATAGGTAGTTTTGAGGAGCTAGGTAGTGTTTATAAAGCTCTTTCTTGAACTTTATAGATTGGGCCCTTGAGGCACTCACTATTGTGAAAGGAGAGAGGACCTATCACTAGCCCGTTTAACAAACGCGCACGCGCCGCCCGCCCGCCCGGACCAGACCGGGCCTAGGCCTAGGCTTAGGCTTGGGCGCGAGGTGAGAGTGCGAGTTACCTTCCAGCTCGTTGACCATTTGACTTGACCTTTAACTAGACCGTTACAATTTGATTCGGCAGATTTATTGCTTGATTGAGTCAGCTACCTTCCTTAATGTTCCATATTTTATAGCCTTATATTAGCCTGAAATCAAGCCCTTGTAACAGTTTGTTTTGGACTGTTAAATACCAAGCCTTTTCCCTTCATTATGATCATCCAAAAATTACATTGCACATTCATTTTCTCTCTACTGTTCTTCAAACTTCTGGGTAAAATGTTCTCTACAATCTCCATCTCCTTACCCCCGAGTGCATGATTGTAAGGAGCGTTGTGTTAACCTTGGGGAGAAACCGACGTAGAGGATTGTACCATAGTCAGGCCATAATTACTTTTAAGGCAGTGGTCACCTGCCACAGCACAACAACTCTAGTTGCTTCTTGAAAGCCATTGATATACACTTGCGTTCTTACACCACTCACTTTTTTCTTTTGTTATTTCTTAATCAATTTTATTGTCGCGCAACTAATAAGATGGATAATCAAGTCTAGAATTTGTAGCCAAGATGATATCTTTTCCCTCCTTTTCTTTTACCCATTTATTTATTTTCGCATTTTAGTTATGATTTTATATTTCCTCAATTCTCAAAAAAAAAAAATACTTTGTGATTTACTATACCATTTTAGGTTGTGGTTAGGATTTTTTTCCTTAATTCATTTTTACTTTCCACTATTGCTACATGTAGTCATGTTTTAGCAAATATTCAGTTTTAGTTTTAGAATATGTTTTCTCAACTTGCAATTCATGGGAAATTGTTTTGACTCACGACATATGCAATATTTGTTAGTATTTTTTTTTTTCAAAAATGTAAACGCGAGAAATAATATTGATACCTTAACTTCTTAAAAATTAAACTAACTGACTGATAACTATGTTTTCAGCAGTTAAATCTACTATAGATTGTACTAATAATTGTTAATTTTTAGTTGCACATTAGTGAATCCTAAACCCCAAGTTTAATTTTTGCACAGGGTCTCAAAAATTATTTAGCCGTCCCTGACTTCCATGTAGAGCTCTTCCAACAAATTCCCATGCAAGAAAGCATTAGTTTCATCCATTTGACAGGTTGCCCATTCTTGAACCGAAGCAACAACATGGAGAGTTCTAACTGTGGTCATTCTTGCCACTGACGCAAATGATTATTAAAATCCACACATTCTTTTTGTCGATTACCCAAGATAACCAATCATGCCTTAAGCTTTTTGATAGAACCATCGGGATTGACCTCGGTCTTATATAAACATTTGGAGTCAATAGCTTTCTTGCCATGAGGCAAGGTGTCAACCACTCAAGTACCACAAATTTCAAGAGATTGCAACTCAACATTCATAAACTCACACTAGTCAGGATCTTTCACATCCTCATAAAAGCTAGAAGGTTTATTGTATGTGAGAAGAGAAGTGAGCAAACAATTGAAATCTAGATTAAAAGATGTTGATGCCAAATTTGCAACATGGGTAGCACTTTCAGGAGTGTGATTAAGTGTAATTTCCCACAAATTATTCTTATTTTTACAAGAATTATCAATTACTTTATAAAACTCTTTAAAAGTCAACATTATATTTTGATTTTA
>ONZA01007961.1:0-11007 GCA_900322205.1 Kewa caespitosa
CCTTTTTTTTTTTTTTTTTTTTTGATAAATCTTTCGTCTCAGTTTTGTGTGAATTTGGAGCATCTTTTTGATGAAAAATGACATGTTCTGAGGTTAATCTTATGGTTTCTTTGAAATTTTTGTAATTAAGATAGTAATAAACTAAAAATAATAATTGATCTTTTCTACTAGTGTTTTGGATGTTGTGAACTGTGAATTGCTTTTCGATGTAATGTAATTGCGTGTTTTGGCCACAGATTTGTTGTTTTACTTTCTTGATTCAATATTGTGCGATTTTGAAAATATCTTTGTTCGGATGATTATATTGATCTGATAATTGATATTCTTAGGTTGATTTGTGGCTTTTGTGATTTCGAATTAGTATTCTGATCTTTGTAGTATAGGAAGAATTGCATGTGTTGGTGTCAAACATGCATCTGTTGCCTTTTAATGTCTTAATTCAGTCTTGTGTGATTTTAAATGTATCACTGTTCGATTTTTACTTTTTGATCTAGTAAGTGACATATTCTTAGGTTAGTGTTTCACTTTTGAAAATTCAAACTAGTGAAGGATCTTCATAGTTCCTTGTATATGATGTTAAGAAGTGTTGTCTTTTGTCAAAGCCACACAATTGTGGATTGGAAAGTTGAGGATTGAGTAAATGAATGAGAGGCGTTGCGTAGGTAGGTCGAAAACCACAGTGTCCATGTATGATTACGTGTAGTTCTATTATCTAGAGCCACTAGAAGCTGCTAGAAAAAAAGCTGATGCAAGCTAGAATTGTTTTGAATTTATTTTATGGAGCACCACCAAACCAGGTGGTTTATACGTTGGATTTCCCCCGAGAGGATAACGTTCATCTCGAAGTCCATGCCTTCTCTTACTCGAAGTTTTGGAGGGGAAGGGAAGGGGAGGGAATGAAGGGGAGGGGAAGGGAAGGAAAGGGAAGGGAGGGAATATTTTTAACCTTGTTTGGGAGTTTTAAGTATGATTAAGGGAGGGGAATGGAGGGGAACACTTTGTTTTTAGTTAAAATTTTCCTTTCCCCTCCATTCTCCCCCAATTTCGGGGGAACAAAAATTAAGAGAATGGGGGTGAATTGGTCCGCTCCATTCCCCTCCTACAAAAAACTCACAAACACATAAAAATTAAAATTTCCCTTCCCCTCCCCTCCCTTCCCCTCCCCTCCCCTCCTCCCAAACCCGCTGGTATGGACATGGTCATGTGCTCAACCGACTCAACGACTAACAATGTGAGGCAGAGGCGCAGAGATGACTGCCTCTTCACGTGATTCTGTGGATGTTCGTGTGTTATGCTACAAGAGTGAAAAAACTAATGCACACCTTTTTTTCCCATTGCTCATTCTCTTGGAGCTTTTGTTGCCTCCTTTTCCAGGTTTATCATGAGGCATGTGTGTGTGTGTGTGTGTGGCTGATTTACAAGTGCTGTATGGCTGTATGCATGTATCTACATGTGCTAGTAATGAAGGCAAGGCACTTCAGCAACTTGCGATGATAACTGCTTTATGGTGCCTATGGATGGGGCGAAATGGCAGCATTTTATGAAATCTATCACTACCTAGCTCTCTTGTTTGGGATAAAGTGGTCCACATGGATTCATTGTGGGTTCGAGCTGATAGGGTGTTCCCTTGAACTTGATTGATATTTAAAGGGATTGAAGGGCTCTTTTTTGTTGTTTCTGTAATTGCTTAGGAGGGCTTCTTGTCATCTGTATGTTCTTCTCATTACTTATTGATAAAATTTCTTCGTTCAATAAAAACTTCCCAATTGAGATGATAGCTTCTCTGGGGAAATCCTTTTGATTTGAGGACTTTATGTTGACCTAGTTTGATCTAAGTTTGATCAGTTCTTCATGTCCTTGGCAGTCATTATGATGTGCAGAGAATCTTAGATGCCTTTGCATTTTGGGTAGCCAAATGGGTTCTGCTGAGGGCTACTCCTTTGCTCCATATTCTTAAATCTGCACCTTTTTGTCCTATTGGGTTCTTTAAGTAGTTATTACTCGCTAAATGGAGTTTTTGTTATTGCTTTTTGACAACTGAAGTTGCAGTGATGTCCTTATGGAAACTTAGGTTACCCATTCTTGTTGTTTTGGTGCACAAGGAAACTCAAAGCACCATAACTTTTTGGGTTAACTTTAGCAAATGAAGTACAGCCTGACCTTATCTTTGAAGAGGGGGGGGGGGGTTCTTTCTTCTTTTCTTTTTCCTTTTGTTTCTCTCTTAACATCTCTGCGCTATAATATTCAAGCATTCTGAATTTTTTTGTGGTCTTTGCAGGTGTCCTGCATGCAGAAACTACAAGGTACTTTATGATGTACACAATAATTTAGTCTAATTCCTGCATTCACTACCAAAAGAGAAAAGAGAAAGGCATTTCCCCACTTGTGATTCTCTGAGTTTCTCACTGTTTCAATTGTTTGACGTAGCCTCATTATGAGAAAGTTGCGAGGATCTTCAATGGGCCTGATGCACCACATCCAGGAATTGTTTTGATGAGTAGGGTAGATTGTGCACTGAAGGTATTGCTGCTTTTCTCGTTGTTGCCTTCATTCCAGCGTCAATTACACTCACTCAACCTTTTGCTGCTACTAAGAGAATATAATTGAATGGAGGTCTATAACAGAACACAGGGTGTTTGTGTATGAGATTTTGCTTACTAATATTGTGTTTGGTGGAGTTTGACTCATATCGACGCATGACATACCGCTTGCTTTCACTTTAGGACCCTTTAGGTGTTAATTGCAACACGCCATTCATAGTTAATAAGAAGGTGTTTAGAGAATATTAATGTGCATGTTGACTTTTAGAAAGGGTGAAGCAAAATAGATTCTTTTATTTTTTTTGCTTGATTTTATTTCAATTTTCATTTTTGTATTTTAAATTCCGTTGTTTATTTATTTATTTTTGTCTATTTTCTTTTGTTTACTTTATTACTTGTTTATGGTTTTGTCATTATTTCCATTACTATTACTAGTTAACAACATCAACATAAACTGTAGTGCAATGTTTCCAAAGAGGCTCCTGCCAAAGAGTGGGGTAGGAAGGATGAAATGCATGCAACGTTACCCCTTTGATAACCAAGAGTTCGTTTACTTAGAAACTGCCTGTGCTCCGGCATTCTATGGGATAAGAATCTGTTAGCAAACACTTGTAACATACAAAACAGAAACTAGATGAAGGCCCAGAGCTGAAATGCCGAATACTCAAATCACATGTAGCCTGGATCTGCAAAAAGTCAGAAATCATAGCCATAGGGGCTAAAGCTAAAAACGGCTAGATAAAATTTCATATGTGATCAACTGGCTGTTGGAATTACCTAAGAGAGAACTCCTAACAACCAAATGACCAATACAGTACAAGAGTCAATAAAAGGCAAACACAAAACTATATGTGGAAGCTTATCTTTGCGCCTCCTCGCCTCGCATGTTACATCGAGATGTTGGGCAATATCCACTGCATGCCTTCTTTAGAAATGCCTTTACGTTCACAGATTCGAATGACTTTCTCCTTTCTTGTTTTCCTTTCTTTCTGAAACTGAAATATCTATTTGCGTTACCACAAAGCCAAATCCTGTATATTGATGTTCTGGTTATATCCACCCAACAACTCCCACTACTTACTATGTCACAACCAACTGAAGCTTTGGATTGACCAAGTCCACCTAGCCAGTCTAAAGACATGTGTGTATTGTGCTTGTATTGGTGTCCAAAATTTTTCTTTTGTTGCTTTCATTGATTACAAATATATCATGTTTGTAGTTTCTTATAGTGATCATTTCGATCTCTTCAAATTTTTGGCAGCACAGACAAATACTAAATTATGTGATCGATTTTCGGTCGAGTACTATCCTAGGCTTCTTTGGGGTCGCCCTAGTAAGTTTGCTTCCACTCAAAGCTGGGATGGAAAGGATGGTGAAATAGAGTCAATCACGGATGGACGCACAGCTGAACGCTTGCTTGATTGGATCAACAAAAAAATGAACACGTATGGTTTCTTACATGTTAGTAGTCCTTTGATAATTTACAATCCTGAATTCCTGATATTTCTGAAGTTGTTTACTGGATAACCTACTACTTTCCTTGTGGTGTGTCTATAGTTGCATAATTATCGACATGTTTCTTTGTAAATCTGAATTTTCTAAAGTGCTCAATCCTCAATGTACTTGCACACTATCTAGTCAACCTGCTATATGTCTTCTTGTGTCTTTGATGGTTGCATAATTGGTTAGTTTCATGTTGGTTTAAATCTGAATTTGCTTATATGCTCAATGTACATGGACAATAGCTAGTCACTCTCCCGGGCATCTCTGACTGGAGATCTAGTCCCACAAATATTATTTATGAAAATGAAAATTGATCTTTGTTGTTGTACGCGACCAGCCCCAGAATGTTTCAAGGTGAAGAATTCAATAATAGGAAATCGGAGAACTAATTTCAACTTTGCTGCCCATGGATTTCGAAAGGAATGCACTTATAGACAGTTCTTTAAATGTTCCCACTCATGTTCTCTGTTTCAGTGCAAGAGATTTTTTTCCTCTTGTGACAGTTTCCTGATCTTGTCCTACCACTTAATATGTTCCTTACCTGGAAAGTTAAACTCATTTGTTTTGCTCCTTCCATGTTTCTTTTAGCACAAGAAAGCATCAGGATATGCCAAAAAACAGTAAATGAGTGTTCTTATGCTTTGATGCAAATCAAATTTTGGGAAAAATATCCCGAGGAATTTACATATAAGTGATTGGGCTTCCATCTGTTTCAAAATTTCCATTTCATAGTTGATCTATAACTATTATTCTTGGCTAAGTTGGTAAGAGCTCTGAAATTTATTCCTGAGGTCTGAAGTTCAGGCCTCCTCAGGACCACTCGAGGTTTTCGTGGTTGTTAACTTCAGGGCCCATAGGTTATTCGGGAAAATCCAGCATGCTACCTAAAAAGAAAGACTATTATTCCAGCAACAAAAGCTCACTTGTTTGCATGTGTTTCTGATCTGAAAAAAAAAGTGTTGTTGGACGCCCTTCTTCTGTGTGAAATCTTATTGCGTTATATTTGAGCTAATGAAGTATATTTGCTTTTGACTAGAAATGTTGCAAATTCTAGCCATTGTATAATTTTCCCTTTTCGTTGCCATCAAAAAGTGCAGCAATCCAACGTCAGTTAGTGCAGTAGCGATATTTTGGTTCAAATGATCCTTCTCTTCGCTGTGTTAATGAGTTTGGTGTGTGAGGAATGAGGTTGTTTTGCTTGTAACTTTTGTTTCTTAACTGTGCCCCGCCAAGGATATTTATGCAAATGGAAACAGACTCTCTGGTGGGTTGTGTACCCTTACCACCAGCTATAAGCCTCATATGAGGGACTGGGGTATTAAGGTACTATATGGTTTGACTATTCAGTGGTCGGTAAGTTAGCTTATGTCATTGTTGATTGCTTTGTCGGTTTACAGCTCATATGGCCTCGATGATGAGAAGTATCAACACGAGCATCTACAATCAAATGCTTCAGACCCCGGGCAGGTCTTAAGACATAACCTTCCTTATTTGTGCTTTCATATCTTAACAATCTATATACTGAACTTTTATATTGAAATTATCATCATGTATGCATACGTCGAAGATTGCTCGAGCCATTTACGATATCGAGGAAGCAACATCTTCTGCTTTTGAAATTGTTTTGCTACATAAGGTGCTCATGTTTTCTGTATGAAGTTATATTTTGGTTTGTTCTCTTGTCTATTTTTATTGTATTTGAGGCTACTTCTGATACATGATAAATATTTGACAGATGATTAAAGCAGGGACCAGAGCTTCATTTATAAGATTTCTTCAACTGTTGGTGGCACATCATCCTTCTAGGCGGTATGCAATAGATTTCCAATGTATATGTGTCGTCTACCACTATAGCTTCAGTCCTTATTTTTGTTTTGTGATTCATATTGTGTATCAGATGTCGTGAAGGAGGTGCCGAGATACTTGTGAACTTTGATGACTTGTATCCCTCTGAGATTGTGGCAGAAACAGAAGAGAAAGGTCTTTCTGAAAAAGCTATGGTAGCTCTAGGGAGTTTTCGGATTTGTGGAAAAGAAATTCCTCGTGGATATTGGGTGAGCTCCTTTCTTCATAAGTGCTGCTGGTATAAATTTTTTATGCTGGTTGCCTCTACTCTCCCGGGGCCTGGTTAGGGGTTTGGTCAAGTGTGTTTTTTTTTTTCCTCTTTTCCTGCGAGTTTGGCCCTATTTTTTTCAACTTGTTTTCAGGTCAGAACTTATTGGTCTTGTTCTAGTAGTGCTTGGCTCCAAAATGTGTTTACGTCTTTACGACCACTCATGTATCCTTAGAAAGATCTCGCTACATACTTTCATGTGAGTCTAACATTGAGGGGTTTTTGATGAGTGGTTGAGGGTTAAATGTCGAACAAAAAATTTCAAAAGGTTTCCTGTTCAGATCACATCAGATCAATTCTGTTTGTTTCAAAAGAACAACTAGAATCATCATATTTCGGGCAACGTTTTTCTGCGTAAGATGGTAATTTGTCTCTTTCTGAACATTTGTTGGAAGAACTAAATGAATAATCAACCTATCTTATTGTATGTTATTTTATTTTATTTATTTATTTTTTTTTAGATTGTTAAACGGGCCCATGTTGGGGGAGCCCGCCAGCCTGGCCCAACATTGGCCCAACATCAACGGGCTTAGCTCTTGGAGAGGAGGGGGGAGTGGGAAATTATCCTCCCTCCAATTACTCGTAGTGGGATTCGAACCCCTGCCACTAGTGCGGAAGGTTGGTTCTGAAACCACTAGACCAAGCTATGCTTGGTAAAGGAAAATCTTATTGTATGTTATTGATTATTGATGAGTTCAATAATTTGAAGCTATTTTTGTCAATTACTGTTGATTATTTAGTTATTGATGGGTTTCTCTGTTTAGTAACGGTTTTGAAAATTGAGAGTGTTTGAGACTGAGGTTTTTTAGACTAATGAATTCTCCATGACCATGTTTCTTCTTCACCATTGTAGGCTAAGGCTAGGTTCAGATTTGTTCTACGGTTTGAAACTTTATGTATGACATTTGTTGGGGTTGGACTATCAGAGTTTTCTTGCACTGTTCCTATTTTGCTAAAGGTCTACTTTGTATAATGTAAATCTAGGATGTCTAGGAAACAGAAAGTGTCAAAATTTTCTATGGGTCTCTAGGAAACAGCCTCTCAACTAGTTCGCACTGGTTCGGGGTGCATCTTCACCTCCCTGACCCCTGCTGAAGGTGGGATTTCACTGGGTGTTGTGGTTGTTTTACTGTACTGAAACATTGAACTTTGTGTGAAACTTATCTTGATATAATTTTTTGATGTTCCTGTGACTATTCATTGTAGATGTTCTGTCGTGGAAGCAGGAATGATACAAGGGGTTTTAGGTAATTTTCTGATATTTTACTGCTCTAAACCCTCGCCTCCTTTGAATCTGCGGTTCCTTGGGTATATATTATTCTAGGCTTTCGTAGTTTAGTCATTTCTATTTGCTCTGTTCCTATTTATCTTGAGAAAACGTAAAAATAATATTGTCGACTGTGGTTGTAGGCTATTAGCTGAAAGTACCGTGTTTTAATTTTTTGTTGGTAAATAGATATCTCTCTCTCCCTCCTTTCCTCTCTCCCTATTTCTGCACGCTCTTCATTTTCACTTTTCATTTTTTTATAATCATGGTAGCTAAGTTTATGTGAAAATCTAATGTGTGAACTATCTGTGCAAGTCGCCTATGGTGCACCCCATGTGGACAATTTCCTCCAATCAAAACATAATATCCTCTAACCAAGACATGTTTACTGTTTGGCCACCTATTTGATGTCTATCATGGGAATTTGTGCATTTGATTTAGGATGTCCGTAGCCGTTAAACATTTCTTGGTGAACAAATTCTTATTGATAGGCTCTCTAAATTTTTGGTTCATATTTCAATATTCAAAGTGAGAGTCCATTAGTTCAACGACCAAAAAAAAAAAATGACTAGTCACCTATAGACTATTCAATGTAGCTGTTACGTAATCTAATTAAATGAACTGACCTCATATTACTGTGGAACTATTATCTATTACTTATTGTTTATCCTCTGGCTCCATAACAAACACGTCCTGTTCTGGGAGTAGCTTGAAACCCTCTGCCTTTAAGGTCTATATTGAACATTGTTAGATAGAGTTCTCTCCCTCTGTTTACTTCTCTTCAATATGTTTGAGTTGCTCTACCTTACAATAGAATCCTTTGGTGTAAAAGAATTAAGAGTAGAATTTTGACCCGCAAAGGGTTGTTAATTTGGTACGAAGGTCAGAGACTTTGCATTGCATGAGATTGTTGATTGTTTTTCTTTTTCTTCTTCCGTCTTTCTGGGTGAAAGAGTTTCTTCTTTTTGTGATTCTTTTGTTGATCTAGTTGTGCTTTTCTGAAATTATGAATAGTAGTATCTAGTCTGTTGAATGAGAAAGAGAGGGTTACACTTGAGAGGACAAGGGGTAAAAGAACTTTATGTAAAAGATTTAAAAAATTTCCATCCTACTTTGGAATGTTCTTCTGAAATTTTCTCCAACATAGTTGATATTTTATTTTTGAAGAACATTTATTCTCTGTTCTACTTCCCCGCCCTTTTAATCTCCTGCTTTACTGTGTCATCTTTCACGGTCTGGGAGGGTAACTGTTTGTCTTGAGCCATTCATTTTTGAAGGAACACAAGATAAGGACTTGGGAGTTTAATGATTTAGTTCCAATGCTGTGGTGATTGGATTCTTAAGGCTCTCTCTTCCTCTATTACTTTATTATTATATGTGGCTTGCTGACACTTCTGGTGTTTGCTCTTGAATTTTTTTTTTCGTTTTTATTTTTTAAAAACTTCCAAAGAATTCCAAATCCCGTAGTTTTTCCTCTTTCTTGTTCTATTTGGAAGGCAAAGGTTACAAGAAGTTTAAGGCATTTGGATAACAACGTTATTGAACAATATATATCTCTAAACCACCTGCAGGCTCAGAGCCCAAACAGATCTTTGTCCCCCAATGTCTGTGTTATGTGCTTTGAAGGGGTGCAGTACAGGTCCTCATTTGCATTATGTGGTTGTTTGCTGTTTGTTGCGTAGACTTTTTTCAGGTGAGTGTGGAGGTCTGGACTTGCCTCTCTTCCGAGTCACATGCAGGAGCTTTTTGTTGGTTTTGGAGGAGTATGTAGCGAAAGATGATGTGGAGGTGTATGTTGTGGAAATTGGTGGGTGGTATAGATTAAGTGAATGGTCATATTTTGCGTATCAAAACCTGTTGTGGATATTTTACGTAGGATGGGATAGCGTTCCTAGCTTCCTTCTGGTCTTTCATGTGGGCCATTTTTCCTGGTCAGTTTTTTGCCTGATGTCCGGCACGAGTAAACCCACCTATTTCACCAGCTTCCTAAATCTTGTTTTCTTATGGGTTGTATTTATTTCTTTCCAACTTTCACTCACAAAATAATTTCGTATCTGAAGGAGAAATATAAACCCGCAAATCTAGTATCTCACATATGTTTCATAGTATCCAATACTCCCCTCTTCTCCTCCTAAACAAACAAAAAAGAGGTGGTTTTAAGACCTCATGTTAAGCATAAGCATATAATATTTCCTCACTAGCCAGATGTGATCACGTGACATACTCATGCTCCAAGATCACTCTTGATCGCTGATTTTTGCTGAACGCAAAGTCATCTCTGGGACCTAGAAGGTTGAAAGATCTACATGTTTCCACCTATAGTCATCACTAACCATCAGCATCATGTACTGCTCAGACCTTGCCTAAGATGTGAGCTTACTAGGTGTCATTGTTTTAACTATGTCTAGGGTTGAGCACCAAGATGGGCGTTGTATGCTAGATGATCTCTGCTTTATCATGCCCAATCAACATCCAGAATTTCAATGACTAATCTCTGCTAGTTAATGGTTCTAACTGCCAATCCACGCTAGGAAGATAATTAATGGTAGGAAGGTTAAGCATATCATGTGAAATTTCAGTGGTCGTAGATCCATTATGGAGCTCACCCTGGACAAAGGACTAGCTTTCAGATTTTCAGCTATCAAGTTGAAACATTATGATTGGAAGTTAACTAGTTTTTGAAAATTGTATTGGGTTCTATGGCAGCATCAAGACTCCAGAGATGTCCTGTGCCCCTACAGAAGTCTTATGCATCCTTTGAAGTGTGGTCATCATCATTATTTGTCTTAAGCGTCTTAACAACCATCATGAGCAATTGCAAGCGTGTTGACTTTTGGATATGCAAATAGAATTCTAGGACTGCTCATCATTACAGCTTTTGGGAAAAGTATAACACTCGTCTAGTAGCTTTGGATGCTAAAGCAGTGATGTGACTGAAAAGAAAGTGAAACGCACCTAGCACTCCAGTTTTATTTATTTATTTATTTTTTAATTTGAAGACTAACATAATCAAACTGCTATTTCACTCACACATAGACTCCTCATCAGACCGTTCCACCATACTCTTCATTTGGTTTTATCCTCCCACAGTGTCTTCGGTGTTTTCACCTTACTTTTCATCTTTCGGGTGGGGTTGGGGGTTGGGGGGAGGGTTCATACATCTTGAGACAAAAGGAGAAGCAAATCAAATGAGGCAATTGCGTACCAGCGTACAACTGATGTTGGCTCATCGCCTCGTCCTTGAAAAGAAATAAAGGATCAGAAACTATTCAGCTTTTCTCACTTTTGGTAGTACCAAGTCGTTTCCACCATTCACTTTTTGAGCACTTATTTTTTGTAGCAAATCTATATAGCTGATACCATTTCTGTTAATTGATTTACAACTTGTAGATATAGAAGTATGCGCCCATTCACTTTCCCCCAATCATAGAGTCAAAAGTGGACCATTCTGATATTAAGAAAAGGTTTTTCCTTTTAGAACTACGTATTGTTGGTAACTCTAAAGTGAGATTTGTTACCAGGGACCAATCACTTCGCAGTGACATTTCTTTCTCGAGAACTAATAAAGATGATTTTCTTGCAGT
>ONZA01007969.1:35939-46282 GCA_900322205.1 Kewa caespitosa
TCTTTACTGTTTTTATTGGTTTATTGTTTTTGTTTTAATTTCACTTTAACAAATCTGTAAAATTTCCTTTCATGATATTTTCTTATTGACCAACTCTCTTTTACAATTTTAGTCATAAATTAAACTACATTTCTCTTCCATTCCACCAAGTAGACAATTTTTCTTGTATTTTAATTCAATTCCCAAAGAAAAAAAGTGTGCACATGCACTTTTACATATACACAAAAACAAGTATTTTAATTTTACTACTTAATAAAGCTGTTTATAAAATTTAAAAGACGCTAAGTATGAGTTAAAATATATTTAGAATAATTTACAGAATATTTCCCTAAAAGTGTGCCTCTGCATGCACCTTCACCTTGCATATCGTGCCTCGGCTCCTGCGACCCTTGTCGCATCGGTGCGCATCGCGTCTTTTAAAACATAGTATCACACACTAGAATGCTAAGTTGTCCAAACACAAAAATTTAGGGAAACCCGACCCCTGGACCCTTCTTCCATTCTTTAAGTGTTCTTCAATCTTCTTTGAATCCAGATCTAGGGTAATCCCCAAATTCATGCTTCAAATGAGAAGACCTAACATTGTTTCTAGGGGGCTATTTTTCGACCCCCGTGGTGAGCCGGTTGCTTTTCCGGTGGGTTTCTGAAAGCCGGTGAGGAACATTTCGGTGGGTTTCTGAAAGCCGGTGAGGAACATGATGGTCAGCTACCTTCTTTTTGCTTCGTTTTTTTTTTTTTTTTTAACTATGTAGTAGTAGTGTTGTTTCCTTTTCTTTTTTTTCTCTGTCTTTGATAAAATCAGTTAGGATATCATGTGATATTTTCCTTATGTTTTAGGAAGCTTCATATTATTGGATAGTGAAATAAATTAATATCTTAGTGTTTCCTAATTACATGAGTTTCCTAGTTTACTTTAGTTTGACTTTAAAGTTTGAAAATTAATTTTAGGTTTTTTGTGGCATCCCCGTATCCTTGAAGTCAGGTCCACCTATCTTGATTTTTATTTTTCACGTACCCGACCCTCGAATCCGTACCCGTATTGTATCTGTATCCGAGAGTCTGGACAACTTAGCTAGAAAGTAGAAACCAATTTCGTTAACTTCCTCATCCCATGTTCGATAGATAGCAACTGCAAGGAAAGCATACTAATAATACTAATAACGTGGAAAGCTCTAGCGATAACTGAAAGTGAGAGTCCTCAGGAACCACATCATAAGCTAGCGTATCCTGATCCAGCAGTCAAATTAAATTGCAAGGTACTTCATGTCTTTTTAATTTTAAAAGTGCAAGGAGTCTCACTTCTTTTTTCTCCTTCCTCTTTTTTGGCGTATATTAGCTGAGAAGACTTGCTTCTCCAGATAGGCGTCTTCTTCCAAATATGAGATACACATCCAGAATGCAATACCAAATATACAATAGCTGTTGTGATCCCAGGACACATATCACATAATGGCACTTAGACACTTCAAACTAGACCAAACACGAAGGCATATCCCTTACGAAGCTAGGTCGGTCTGATGCTGAGATCCACACTCTGATTCTTGTCGACAATTATCATAGAAATGAGAATAGTTGAGATATGACAACACAGAAGTTCGACACTGCCCAAACTGACCTCAATGAATGCAGGGCCAAAGAAACTTGGTTCAGTGTGCGGTACATATATTCTGCAGAATTGGTGATTATAGTCGACAGAAGTTTCATCTTTGTCCTTCCCATGCGGAAAACTAACATAATAATCATGAGGCAGATACTTGCCAGCAAACGATATGAGAGACCTACCATCACAAACAATCTGGTCAAAGGCAATACTCCCACAAATAAATCACGTAATAAATCAAGAATAAATTCATGAAAGAAAAAAATCAAGAATAATGTTGAAGCCTGCAGGGTAAGTGCAACCACATGTGTACCGACTCACATTTTAAACAACAACAATAACCCAGCACCATCCGACTCTTGTTTTTTTTTTTTTTTATGGGACCGACCCTTGTTGGGGTATAAGTGTATGAGAGGTCAACATGTATGTAGCCTTACACCTTCCAAGACAAAACTAGAAGGGAGGTTGGTTCCGACAGACCCTCAAGCAAACATTTTTCACTTATTTTTCAACGCGTTTTCAATAGAAAATATTTTGCCTCATTGAACAAAAGACAAAAGGTGGGTGATCATGAAAGTGAAGATGTCTATAAATATGAAAAAAAAAAAAAAAAATAAATAAAAAATCAATTGCAGAAACAAGCAGCAAAGCAAAGAAAAGCAACTAAAGAATGTTAAATGAACAGAAAATGCAAGTCTATCATATAATAACTGTAGTCAGCTATTCCACAAAACAAAGAAAATAATAAACGGGAGAAACAACTACCAAATAAAGGATGCTAATACCAAGAGGAGTCCCCTACTTGGGGTCTTTCCCACTAATCTTAGATTTCCACACCTATCTTAAGTCATGTCCTTGGTGAGCTCCATAAGATCTAAATTGTGTCTAATCACATCATTCCGGGTCTTTTTTAAGCCTCCAGCTTGTCCTCATCATATCCAATAAAGAATCTTCTCACATCTCCGAAGTGGTGCCACCCTCATGTCTTCTCTTAACATAGCCTAAACATTGAAGTCTGCCCTTTGCCAGTATACCATCAATAGAGGTCACTCCCAACTAAACCTTAGCATGACTCCCACCTTAGCACGAACAACCTCATTCGTCATCTTATTGTTTCTTGTATCACACATCCATTGGAGCATCCTCATTTTCGCTACCATCAACTTTGGACTTGATTGGTCATACACCAACAATGAGATTAATATAATAAAGCCAGTCTAATAGCCATTCTACAATACTTGGCCTAGAGCTTAAGTGGCATCATGATTAAAAATCATCAAGAACTCCAACGTAGACCCACATTGATATAATGTATCATGTCTTCACCATTATACTCTAATTGCTTGAAGCCTTGAATAATAGACCTAAGATACTTGAATGTTTCCTCTTTAGAATAGCTTGCATAGCAAATTTCACTTCAAAGTTTTAGATAAAGAGAAAAGTTTACTTATAAAGAAACAGAATTACATCCTACGAGGACAAGTAGTCCACGAGGGTCTATTTACAAATTAGCCCAATTCCGTTGGATCTCAGAAATAGTGTAGTCCTTATAAAAGCGTGCAGCTGGCACCCATAACGATGTCAAAAAGGATGCCCACACAACATCTATGGGGTGGACTACTCCCTCAAAACTTCTAGCATTGCGCTCCAACCATATGCACCAAAAGAGGGCCAAAATGCCACAACGCCAAAGCACCCTTTTTTCCTTTCTCCCTCTGAAATCCAAGAAACGAATTTTATGGTACAGCAATTAGGCAAGCATTACTTTATGGAACAAATGTTAGGTCACGAAAAGGTGTCATGTCCAAAAGATGAGTGTGGCAAAGATGCGTATGGTGCGTTGGATGTGTGGAAACACTAGGAGATACAATGTGTGGAATGAAGTCATTAAAGAGAAGGTGGGAGTGGTTTTTATAGAGGAGAAGAAGAGGGAGAACCATCTACATTGGTTTTGGGCATGTTAAAAAAAGATCGAAATATGCACCGATTACAAGAATGGAGGTTTGGGACGACGATGGGAGGGTGAGAGAGAGGGAGGCGTAAGAAAACATGGATAGGGGTGATCGGGCGTGACATGAGGATGTGTAATATCGAGGAGGATATAACGGAGGATAGAGTGTGGTGGAGAGAGAACATTTTGCGGTCGATAATATTTAAATGCTTCCCCGCTCCCCTCTTTGTTTCATGTGTTGCTTGCTTGATTCTTTTTTGTTTCCTTTTGTTTCTTTGTGTTATTTTCTGCTTTCTTCTTTATATTTATTTATTCCTGCAATGTTTCTATTGATCCATGCTAGCTGACGCCAACTTTGTTTGGGACCAAGGCGTAGGTGTTGTTGTTGTGGTTGATACCCTACCTCCACCATTCTACCATACACTTACGCTTACTCCTTCCCATTACTTGTCCACTAAACAATGCCATATCCACCATGGCACCTAATCGCGAATCAACTTTGTGAGCTCACAAATTCTAGCTGCGAAAACGAAAAAGGGCTCAATATTGGCCTTTGGTGAAACACAAGACGAATAGGAAAAGTGCTTTATCACCACTAGTTGTTCTAACACATGTCTTTGCTCCGTACATACATGTCTTGAATAACATGGATGTACGCAATGGGAACCCGTCTAGTCTTCGAGGACCTCCACTAATATCTCTGGGCACTCTATCATAAGCCTTTTTGAAGTCAACGAAAACCATGTGTAAATCATTGCCTCTTAACTCTGTAGGCATCCCATCAAGTGTCTAATGAGGGTGACTGCTTCACAAATAGATTTTCCAAGAACAAAACCTAAATGGCTTTTTGAAACTGAACAACCTTCTCTCAATCACCCTTTCCCTAACTTCATGGTGTGACCAAGTAACTTATTATGGACTGTAGGGATCAGAAAGGTCAGATTAGCACAATCAAACAGACCCCAACGAGCAGACATGCTGATTCATCAAAACTATCATATAGACACACTAGTATAAACATAGCTAAATGACTGGCACAATTTTACACGTACCTGAATTTTGGTTGAAATAAATTGCTTCCGCATGCAATGAAATCCATCGGCTTTCCAGCCTCAAAACAAGGAGGATAAATGTAATGAAGTTTTGGAGCCCGCATGGCGACATCCACTTTTAGTACAGAAGCTCCATCTGCAAAATGGCGCCAAAATTATTTACTTGAAAGTGGGAGAAAACGAATGTAGCTCATTGCGTCTGTTGAGGAAATGAGGAAAGCTGCTCCAAGTAGCTTCTCAAAAGCAATAAGCTCGCTTACCATATTTCACTTGAACAAATTCCCTTCTTAACAGAATTATATAAGCTCTCAAAAGCCCCTTGCTAAACAAACCCTCACTTTAATTTAAGGTTAGCCTTTGTCCACAAGCAAGGGCGCCGCTACCGTTTGACCAAAATCACCATCCTAGAGGCCCGTATACACGGAAGTGTTAATAGAGGACTAAAAAATGACATACTATTTTCATATATGAGTTCAATGACTTTATATATCCTTATCCATCTCTTAATATCATCAAACACTCTTATTTGTCTTCGGGTATCTTAATCTCAACACTAAGCTCTAACCTTTAGATTCCATGTGATATTAGAATAAAGAGACCTTGCTCATAGAGGGAACGATATCACACATTCAACAATGGGCCAGCAAATACAAGTATCCACTTATAATCTTAGACAAAAATTAAAAATTATCATAACATTAAAATTATGGAGAGGGACTAACAAAGAAGCATCATCTAACCTTTCAGAACGCGAAAACTCATGTTGTTTAAGTAAACCAGGGCAGTGCCTTTGCCAGATAGCATCCCTCCAGGTCCAACAGAGTTTCGTATATAAGAAATAGGGTCTTCAGAGAGCTGTCCAATGGCACTTAACAAAATACATCAGTAAGCCAGGAAAAGAAACGGTCAAAAGATAATAACGCAACCAAGTAAGACAGATACTGCAATGCACTTAACTTGCCAAGGAAAATTATAAAGCAACACACAAGTATAAACCTCAAAAAATTTGCACCATTTACAAGTTGAGAGGGACTTGGCAACGGTGAGATGCAAAATCTAACGAAGCTGATAAACCAAACGAAGGTGCAAATAAAGCATTTCATCAAAATCTGAACATAAAGAAGCCTTCCAGACCTCAAATTTAGACAAACAACCATAAAACAATGGTTACAGAGTACAGAGGTCAGAGGTGTGCACAACCAAGTTTGGGTTACCGTTTCTCATTTCAGTTCAGTTAACCATATATTTGTTTTTCATAATATTATAACCATAGAACCCAAAGTTTGGTGACCCAAAACTTCGGTTAATTTGGGTAAATTAGGTCAAGGTAACGGTTTATAGTTGTGCATGAAATGGAGAAATTTATAAGAAAATAGTTCTTAAAGTCAATGGCTTTTCTTTTTAACAAAGGCAAAGATTTATTTACAACAACCTTACGATAAACAAGCTCATCACTAAAAATTTAGGTTTTAGACTACGCAAGAAATGTCTTTTTAACAAATGCTCATTGGAAACATATATAAGCATGTAATTGGCCATACTGAAAAAAAAAATAAAGGAAAAAAATTAAAAAAAAAAATAAAAAAAAAATAAAAAATTATAGAGTTCTTTTGTGAGCACATGCAATATTAACCTAGCAGAAGCTGCTAACTTCCAACATCTTTGATCAACGGACATAATATTTTGCTCCAGTTTGCATAACCATGTTTCATATGACGAACATCGCTGGAACCACACTCAAAGCATAAATATATGGGGTTTCAAATGACAAACTGTTGCTGAATTTAAGGGTTTAGAATTTAGAGTTGGTTTTTTGTGCTTCAATTCGGTTTTAGATTTCTTTTTCTTTTTTTTCCTGCACACTTTTAACAGGACAACGTATTGGGTGGACTGGGACTGATGCTCCATCTCTGACAACGAGGTGGTTAGTAACTAATTAAGAGGTGGTTATCGTCATCGTGAGAGGTGGGAGCATTGTTTCAGGACCATGCAATAATTTCTCCCATAACAGCATTGGTGGTGATTGGTTTGAGGATTATTAAGCACAAGAGGACTGTTGGTCACAAGTTAAGTTATCCAGACTTGGCCGATTAGGGGCGGGTCGCGGGTCGAACCGATCCGGCACCCGACACGGGAGCTGGGTCGAGCAGGATTGGTGAAACCCGACCCCCGGACACTTCTCCCCTTCTACAACAAAGCTTCAATCATCTTCAATTGAATTTGAGCCTCAATTTAAAGCAATTCCAGATCTAGTGTTTTAGGCAAAACCCTAAATCCTCAAATTGAGACCTCAAATGACGAAACTAATTAGTCAGCTTTGGGTCAAACCCCCAAGGGGAGCCGCACAGTGGTCTCTGATCCAGTGGGTCCTCTGCCGCCCGCGAGGAAGGAGAATGGTTATGTGTTTTATTTATTTTTCTAATAGAACTCCACCTGTGCGTACTTAAGCTTTGGTTTTAGTGTCCATTGCCGGTCCCAAGCTCGGATAAAGGAGGGTTGCGGTAGGTGAGTGACGGCCAAACATAAAACTTGTCACATACTTTGGCTGATCAAAAAAATAAAAAATAAAATTGTTGCGTACAAGTAGTACTAGCAGAGTGCTAGTGTTGTTTCCTTTTCTTTCTCTTTTTTCAAGATCAGTTATGGAATCTAATGTCATTGTTTCCTAATTTAATGAGTTCCCTAGTTTAGTTAAATTTCAAACTTAGGTTATATGTACACTTTGAAATTGAATAACTTTTATCGTATCCCCATTTCTTTGAAGCCGGGTCCGTGTATCTCGATTATTTTTTCCTACGTGCTCGGCACTCAGATTCGTACCCGTGTCGGGTTCGTATCCAAAGTCTAGGCAACTTAGGTCGAAGGTATAATTTAACATCAAATCTAGAGTTTTACAAGTGTTCAGGCACATTATGATACTCTTGTTAATTTAATCTAGTGTACTAGCAAGTAACTTTGGATCTCAAAGGAACATTTCATCACAGTGAAAATTCAAGTCTTATTACAGTAGTTCGCCCAAATACACAGCACTGAATCAAATAATTAGCATATTACCTTTACCCACATATGATGTGGCATCGAAATAAATGCAGTCAATATTGTACATCCTGGACGGATATAACCCTCCAACTCAATAGGCATGCTGGCCAGCCACTGAAATATCTGCATATATTTGCCAATGGGTTAATCACCTGACTCATTGCTCAAGGGCAGGTAATAACAAACAATGATTTTGCACTACTAAACTGCAATATGATATGTTAAATACTTGGTGTCGAAGTCGTCGAGGAAATTCAGCAGGGTTCCAGTCGTAGAGTTTAAACGAGATACGACCTGTTGGACACTACAGCGAAAAAATATTAACTAATGAAAAAATTTGTGAAGAAGGGGACAGAGAGAGAAAGAAAGGATAAACTGGACGGGATGGAATAACCTACCACGGATGAGTAGGCACTCTTAGTATCATAAGAGGGTGGAGAATGATCACGCTTTGAACTGTCTACAGCTTTATTCACTTGGGTAAAAGTCACAGCACTATCATTTTCTATATTCTGAGACTCTAGCACTGAACAGAGTTTAGATAGAGCTCCATCCTTTGAATCTTCCCTCTCAGCAACTTGGCTGCTTGAGCATGGATTCTCTGTCATCAACAAGATTTAGCAAGAAGAAACCATAGGACTCATAAAAAAACTAAAAAATAAAAATAAAAAATATAACAAAAAAATTGTTCAATATTCGGATTACGGAGATTATTGCATTCATAATTCATCAGATCAATTTGCCATGTGAACCAAGCTACAATCCCACTATCAAGAAACCTTCTTAGTTTAGTGTAAGATTGAAACATAAGATATTTGACAATACCTTTCCCTTCACCATCAGAAGAAACATCCTCTGTCTGCAGGTCTCCCTGACATTCCTTTTCAATCACTCCTCTAGAATCAGCTGGCTTCCTTCGCCGTCTATTGTTGTGGCGTTCTAGTTTACGCCTACAACTACGTTTTCCTTCATCAAAATCTGACAATACGTGAAACCTGCCAAGAAGCCACCTAGGATTAAGAATTGAAGATTCATTTTAAATGAAGCATTCACTTTTTTGTAATGTGTTCCTGAAAAGCAAAGCAAATAACTTCCTACAGATGTCTCTTTTTTACTTCCATTTCCTTCTATACTAAGAGATCCAAACTACCCAGTGTTCCTTGGTTGACATCCTGCGAACATAGAAAGTTGGTCCAACAATGCACCTTGTCTGTTTGATGAAGAAACACAAAAAAGTAACTTCCCACATGAAGCTATTTCCCACCAAAATGGAGGAAGTTACTAAGGCGTGCGGATCACAGACGGTGGAGACCTTTCCTTTTTTTTTAATCAATTTCTTTTGTTATTATCTACATTCTACAACTTATCGGATCTCCATTACTATGGCGTCTGTCATTGACGCGGCCGCAGGCAGCACTTAGTGGCCAAAATCACAAACAAAATGCTTCCCCTTAATCTGTAGGATTTACCAAGTCCTAATTTACCATAATTACTAAGTACAAACTACCATCAACATTGGCAAAGTGTCAAGCAATTTCGAAGCAGAGATCGTTATCATGACAAGGTCGTGGGCCATGATTTCAATATCCCGAAAACTAATTATCCCTTGATTGGGTTGTACTTAAAGTCTCTTATTCTTTTTTTTAGATAATGAGAAAATTTTATTAAAAAAGAACGAAATTACAGCTCAAGAGGACAAGGTGTCCACAAAGGTATTTACAAATTAGCCCAATTTCGTTGGATCTCACTAATAGAATATTCCTTAAAGAGACCCATAGCGCACACCCACAATGACGCTACAAAAGTTGCCATATCCTACATAGCGTCTATCGGGTTAACAACTCCATCAAAAGCCCGAGTATTGCGCTCCAACCATATGCACCAAAAAAGTGCAAAGATAGTGCAACGCCAAAGCACCTTCTTCTCCTTACTCCTCCCAAAGCCCACATAACAAGTTTGATGAAATCCTGAACACTTGTTGGACAAACCCAGGCCTCCCCACTTACGGCAAACACCTTGTGCTGCCTCGCCACACCGCAATGGAGGAACATGTGTGTGGCAGGTTCGTTACTTCTCTCACAAAAGACACAAATTTCAGGAGATATCTTCACTATTAAAATGTCGAGGTTTTGAGAGATGAAAGATACACTGACGTTGTTAGATAACTTTCTTAATCCTAGGGATGAATTTTAGGGAGAAAATTTATAGTTTCAATGTTAATGTTAATGCAAGAATTGATCAAAAAAAGGATGGGGTATTGAGTAATGTGCGTTACTCCCTCCGTTCCAAAATTAACTTTGCGTGTGTTTTTTGCACGTAGATTAAGAAAATTTACTTTGGTAAAAGCCTTCCCTCATTGCCTTTGATTTTTGTGAAGGAGAGTGGTCCCCTTGTTTCTAATAGGTCAAAGCAAGGGCAAATTTGGAATTATATCATTTTTCTTTTGCTAAAATAGGAAACGTAAAAATAATTTTGGGACGTCCGAAAAAGAGAACGTAAAGTTAATTTTGGGACGCCCCGAAAAGGAAAACGTAAAGTTAATTTTGGGACGGAGGGAGCATTTTAAAGA
This sequence comes from Kewa caespitosa, assembly GCA_900322205.1. Classification (NCBI taxonomy): domain Eukaryota; kingdom Viridiplantae; phylum Streptophyta; class Magnoliopsida; order Caryophyllales; family Kewaceae; genus Kewa; species Kewa caespitosa. Next base: position 46,151 of record ONZA01007969.1, read on the forward strand.
TGAAAATTTGAGGGACTTCTATGATGAGTTTGTGGGGTGGTATATGAGATGTATGTTGACGAGAAGGTGGATTTCATGGTGTAGGGTTAATAGTGGCTGAGAAATTGGGGGAACTTGCAAGTGGTACACACG
>ONZA01007971.1:4883-15096 GCA_900322205.1 Kewa caespitosa
CTCAATGGGGAAGGAAGATCAAGACCACTTGCCCACTGTGCAATGCTGATATGGAAACCAGGGGCCACTTGTTCTTTAGAAGTAGATGAAGTGTCATCTTCTTCTTGCATCGAAAGAGTTTCACTATGAAAGGATTCATCATCCCATTTTCATTGTATTGATTTATGAAAGATCACATCTTTTGAAACTATCAGTTTCTTGGTTTGAGGATCCAAAAGACGATAGCCTTTCGATTCATCGCTATATCCCACAAATAGATAATTTCTTCTTTTTGCATCAAACTTATCTTTGCCTAGATCTTGATTCAATGCGTATGCACTGCTCCCAGATACTTTGAGATGGGAACAACAAGTTTTCTCCTTGTCCATGCTTCAAATGTAGTTTTGTTTCTAACCACCTTCGTTGGGGAGCGATTGAAAATGTAAATTGCAGTATGTATTGCTTCAACCCACAAATATTTCGGCAAAGATCTCTCTTCCAACATGCTCCTGGCCATTTTAACAATCGTGTGGTTCTTTCTTTCAACGACGCCATTTTGTTGGGGTGATCATCGAACCATTAGTTGCCTTTTGATGCATTGATTTTTCAAAGCTCCATTAGTGGCATGTAGACAAATTCACCACCGCGATCCGTTCCCAAGGTTTTGATCAACCAACAACTTTGTCTTTCAACAAAAGCTTTGAATTGGAGAAAGACATTGAAAGCATCCGATTTTGGTCTAGAAAGTATAGCCGCATCATCCTTGTATAATCATCAATGAACAAAACAAAATACGTATTCTTAGTTTAGAGAGAAGGATTCCTGATAGGGCCAAAGATGTCTGCATGGACCAACTCTAGTGGTTCTTTCACCCTCAATATGTCTTCGGGAATGGCAGAAGATGCAACTTTCCTTAGATGCATCATTCACAAACTTTAATGTCCCTTTCTATCTTTGGAATTCCAATCACCATATCCTTTTGCTTCAATAAGTGCAACCCCTTTTAATTTAGATGCCCATATCACAAATGCCACAAATAAGACTCATTCATGTTTTCGCTTTTTAATGCCATCTTATTTTATGGAAGAACAAGAGAAAAGATTTTGTGGACATTTGGACATTTAATAAGGTGACTCCGCTTTGTTTGTCCAAGATCTTGCATGTGTCATTATCAAAATTGACCACATAACTCTTTTGCATGAGTTGGCCGAAACTAAGAAGATTATGCGCCAATTTGAGCACATAAAGGACATCATGAATGTACTTTGTATCATCGGACTTGGATTTTATCAAAATAACTCTTTACCTTTAACGTTTGTCGTTTTTCCATCTCCAAGGGTGACTTGATTGCATGTACCTTTAGTCAGCTTCACGAATATTTCTTTGTTCCCGGTCATATGGTTACTACAACCACTATTCAAGAATCATCCCTAGCATCCATGCAAGTGTAGATGACTTGTTCACCATCGGATTCTTTGATGAATTTTGCTTCATTGTTATCCTTCTTGTCTTGAAACCAACAATCTTCTTCAGTATGATTTGGAATGCGACATCTTTGCATCTGTGGTAACATTCCGATGATTGGTAACCAGAATAATTACAAACATGACAAAGGAAAGAGTTGCCTTATCTTTAATTTTCATTTTTCTTACCACCACGACCACGACTTTGACCATGGCCTTGCCCTCGGTTTGGGTTTTGGGAACCACGGTTTCTTCCTTGATGGTTTCCTCTTTGTTGATTGCCCCCTCTTTTCTGTGATTCATCTTGTGAGTTCTTTGACACATTTAACTTCGACTGGAAAGCTTGTTCTAAATGCTGATTTGTTGTTTTTGTCAACCTTTGCTCTTGTGCATCTTAAGACCCACTCAATACAAACAAGGTGAGTGTTTCCAAATCTTTGGATTCTTCAATGTTGAATGCTACTACATTATATTTTGGTGCCAAACTTCTCAATATCGTTTGAATGATCTTGCATCGTATCTCCGAAACCTTGTATTTGATTAATGATTTCGGTAACTCAATAAAAGAAATCACGAATGTCCTCTGATTATTTCATCTCGAGGTTGTCGAAATTTTTCCATAATGTTGTAGTTTCAAGGCAACAACTTTTTCATTGCCTAGAAATTCCATTTTCAAAGTATCCAAAGCTTCTTTGGATTTTATAATACTAAATAGACGAGGAAAAATTATTTTACTCACACCTTGGTTCAAGTACCGTAAGGCGAGTGCATCTCTCCTTTGATTCTCCTTGAGTTTCTTTCTCTCTGCTTCATCGGTACTAGTTGATGGTACCTTCTCATATACGTTTTTACCAAGTCCAATAAATATCGGGAAATGAAGAAAATTTTCAATTGGCCACTCGAATAATCATAATGTTTTTCATAAAAAATAGGGACTTGATTTTGATAATAACCAAATAAGATTGTTGAACTATTAGGAGCCATTTGAGAAATATGATATGGCTCTGATACCAGATTTGTTGGAGACAGCGGAAGAATAATGAAAATGAGGACCGTAATAGGAGAAAAGAAAGATTATATTTCTGGGGGAACAACTTGAGTTGCTGCTCCTACTTTGATTTTATGAATTGCTCACTTGTATTTTCGGTGAGTTGATGATACAAGCCTACTCTTAGCACCTATTTATACTAGGGAACTTGTATGTTTCTGACATACAACTTAATATGTATTGTAATTAAACTAAGTGTTACTTGAAGTTACATGGACATATAACTCCAAGAACCTTACATCTAGTCAAAGTAATTAAACAAACAAAACTTAAAAATTAATTCTCACAGCTTAAGCCTATTTCTGTATCATAAAGGAACAAGGATAGTTATAGAAGAGATGGTAAATAAGTGATAAGCAAACATCAACTGATTCACTAATTTTTCATGATCTTTGGTTTCCTGGTAAAGATCCTATGCTTCCAAGCTTTGGATACCTTTGGGCAGCTCAACAGCGACGTCCATGAGCAATCATCAAAGATCTAAAGAAACGTACTAGTGTTCAATCATGGGGAATGAAGTGTTGGACCCAATGATCTCTTGTGGTTCGAAGGTTCCCTAAAAGCAACGTACTAAACCGCTCCAATGGCTTCTGTCAGAGGACTCCATTTGTTGAGTGTTAGGGTTTGAGGAATGTCTATTACCCTCGGGCTGTCCAAAACTTTTTGATTTCTGGTGGAGGGAGAACATCCACCCTTCTTTCAGTTCCCATATTTATGATCGCATTGTGCCATTGTGTCCAAAGCAATTCATCTATATGACACTATCTTCACCAGGCCACTACCTTTTTGAGCCCTTTATCCGCTTAACCCATCTAGCTTTCACAAGTAATACCCTTTATTTATTCCAAGACTTGATTATTATGAGAAAAACCAAAATTGAATAAACTAGCTCCAAACTATCAATACCTGTATTATTGAAATTTCTTAAATAACATACTCAATCGTTGGACATATCTAATCGAAATTGACAAATTCTAAATAAATTATCATTGTCTATTTTGACCATTTAACATAAACAAGTTAAAAGTATTAGAACAAGTCATATTCGGATCAAAAACCTCAACCTTAACTTAACCTATTTACTTAAAGGCTAGTTAGGGCAACCCATCTAATTAAATGAGTTGAAAATCTCAACCCAAAACTTGCTTATTTTGGACAGGGTTATGTCGGGTTGTCAGGTTGGGTCATCTATTGCTCGCTCTACCCTCAGTGGAGAACGTATATGCCAAAGAATGGAACATTGTACTGGTCTGATTAGACTATATCACGGGAATACGAGTACTTGAGAAGACTATCAATGTAACACCACGATCTTTTGTCAATAACGTCACACCACATTCTATTGTCAATATTTCTTGCCGGACCCCTCTCCCCAAGAAATCACCAATGTAGTTTCAACGACAAAACGCATTTGCCCAAGTTGTAATTATCAAGAAGCACGCTTCACAATAACTCAACTCTAATGCGTTCACAAACTTCAGCAGTCCAGCAGGTGATTAACATTTGCACGAGGGTAACTACAAAACAGTTCAGACTCTGAATGCAACCTGAACAGGTTTAGGCAATGCCACCTCAAGTTGTACAAACTGAACAGGGAAGAGCATGCATTTGAAAGGAGGGAATTAGGATTCTAAATTAGAACACATTCAAAACTCTGGACAATATAGCAAAAGAACAAAAAAAAAATATACAATGTGTCCTCAACTCTTTCTGTCTCTTGCTCCCCTTATTCAATGACAGGGAGAGGGGGGTCTTTTGCTAGCAGGCTAGCCCTCTGCTCCACCTTCAATGGAGTATCACACTAGTGCAACAAAGATTACGATGAAAAAAAAATGGAAAATCCCTTGGATCATGTGTTCTGCTTCAAAAAAATTTCTGTTTCAACTGCTGAAGCTGGCAAAGCCAATTGTCAACTAGAATTATTTTTCGCAATTATCTGGACAAAGGGCAAAAGGAGAAAGTCAAAATTAAAAGACAGATCTCCGTTCTCTCTGCTTAAGCTGCAGACTCCTTGGCGATCTTCTCAGCCTTGGCAATGACCTCTTCAATTCCTCCAACCATGTAGAAAGATTGCTCTGAGAGGTCATCGTATTTACCGTCCAACACACCCTGCAGAATAAAGCATATATATCACGTTATAATGACATTCAGGGCATCAGGTCTCGCTGCATTCTGTCAAGGATGAAATAACACGCTATGCTAGTCATCAGTCGCCATTACATCATCCAGACTTCATGATCCCTATCATAACTTTTGGATGTCCACACAGAAAGTACACATTCAGAAAACACATAAATTATGTTATAAATAGTCTTCAAAACATGTTGCATTGCTTTCCGGGTCATCTCTGGATAACATGAAACTCTGACTACGAAGTGACAAAAAGAGCATCATCCACAAGTGAACAAGTGATGCTTCCATTTTGCAATATCCCTTATACAAAGACCAGTTCTTAATTGCTTCCTGTGTCCTAAAACAAACAAGTTCCCAATTGCCTTTTTAGGATGTCCCATAATAAAGTTTCCATGAATCTTTCTAGCAACTTTTTAGTGAACATAAAAGGAGATGAATGGATGTTGAGAGAAAACCCACAACATAAAAATTCCACTGCCTTGATATGCATGTCAAAAGCAACTGGAAACTTTTCGGGGTGGAGGGAGTACCCCCTTTCAAACATAAGATTCCTATTTGCCCTTGGCACACTCTTATCAATAAAAAACTTCCCACATCACTGATTTCCTCTTAATATCCACTAAAAGTTTACCACAAAGGGAAAGGGTACTTTGGTTTTAGGACATCCCAAAACCGAGGGACGGAGTCGAAGAGAGTATTCATTTCATGCAAACATCTCAAACAATAATGAATACATGCAAACCAACTCACTTTTAATTAAGCATCACATCCCATCGCAAAGTATCATTTACGATGTTATAAATTGGTCTTAGAAGTTTCTCTAGCATGCTGCTAGTGCTTTACATGGCTCTCCCATTGGCTAACTGTCTCTCTTTTTCTTTTTGTGAAATATGGGTGTTCAAGCTGGGCTCTGACTTTAACAGCCATGAACCAAGGGGAAAAAAATTACAAGACATTAGGGAGTTATTTTGTTAGTCCAACTTTATATGAATTCTGTAGCAGAAGTCGATAGGTTGGAGTGCCAGTTTTCAATACAAATGCAACTGATGTGTTCCTGTCTAGCACATGGGTTTGTGGTTCCAAGTGCTGATGTGCTAATCGAGGAGGTCTTGCCAGTTTCAAAAGAACCAAAAAGCGAGCAGATGCATCACCAGAATTCAATATAGAGCTGTAAAATAGGCTACGAATATAATGTGAACTGTAATTACCTGGAAGCTGTTAATGCTTTCCTTCAAATCCACATACTTTCCGGGAGCACCCGTGAAGACCTCAGCAACATGGAAGGGCTGACTCAAGAATCTTTGGATCTTACGAGCACGAGCAACAGTCAACTTGTCATCTTCACTGAGCTCATCCATACCCAAAATGGCAATAATATCCTGAAGATTCTTGTAGTTCTGGAGAACCTTCTGCACTCCACGAGCAGTGTTGTAGTGGTCCTCTCCCAAAATGTGGGGTGAAAGCATACGTGAGGTAGAGTCAAGTGGATCGACGGCAGGATAGATACCAAGCTCAGAAATCTGCAAAATAAGAGGAATGTTATAACACGAAGATCGTGATAGGAGAGTACATGTATAGATGTATGGGCATCTCTGTTTCACAAATTACCTGTCGAGACAACACAGTTGTGGCATCCAAGTGAGCAAAGGTTGTAGCAGGAGCAGGATCGGTCAAGTCATCAGCAGGCACGTAGATAGCCTGGACAGAAGTAATGGAACCCTTCTTGGTGGTGGTAATACGCTCTTGAAGACCTCCAAGATCGGTAGCCAATGTTGGTTGGTAACCGACAGCAGAGGGGATACGTCCAAGCAAAGCAGACACCTCAGAGTTAGCCTGGATATTGTAATACAAAAAATTAGTTTCCACCAATAGAATTCTTATATAGCAGCTCCAGATCACAAAGAACAATGTTCTTCTGAGACAGGAAGTCATACTTGAGTGAAACGGAAAATGTTGTCAATGAAGAGCAACACATCCTGTCCTTCAGCATCACGGAAATGCTCAGCAACAGTCAAACCAGTGAGACCGACACGGGCACGAGCACCAGGGGGCTCGTTCATTTGACCGTAGACAAGAGCACATTTGCTGTCAGCCTACAATATAGAAAAGGAAAATGCAATCAAGCCAACGAGTCAGCAGAAATTACAAGGAAACAGTAACATACAGTCAAATTGATGCAAGGATAAACAAACCTGCTTGTCATCTAGCTTGATGACACCACTCTCAATCATTTCTCTGTACAAGTCATTACCCTCACGGGTACGCTCACCAACACCGGCAAACACAGAGAAACCACCTGTTCCAGAAATATTAAGTTAGAGGGGAAGTAGAAGAAGAAGAAAAGGGGGGGGGGGTGAATGTACTACTAGTAGACAGATGAAATAGAGCAGCGCTCCGTGCATACCATGAGCTTTGGCAACATTGTTAATAAGTTCCATAATAAGCACAGTTTTGCCGACACCAGCACCACCGAAGAGTCCAATCTTTCCTCCCCTTTGGTAAGGAGCTAGAAGATCAACCACCTAAACAAAAAGGAAAATGCATACAAAATCAATAAAACGCCCACACACAGTATCTAATATGGATATAACAACTTCAACGTCAACATTGACCTAAGAGGAAAAAAGGGGTGAATAGTGGAACTCATACCTTAATACCGGTAACAAGGATCTGCTGCTCAGTAGCTTGCTCAACAAAGGCAGGTGCCTCTCTGTGGATGGGGAGATAGTGGTCGGTCTCTGTCCACATATTAGAACAAATGTCAACACACAAAAACCAGAATACTAATGAGTAAAGAAAGCATCAACTGTGGTGGCCAATTACTTACTAATTTCTCCCTTGTGGTCAATGGGCTCTCCAATGACATTCATGATACGACCCAGGGTAGCTCTTCCAACAGGAATCTAAACAATCCAAAACAGATAATTAACACTGGGAAAACAAACTTACAAACAAAAGCCTAAAAAACAAAAACAAAAACAGACGAAAACAACACGACACAGTAGAATTGATTGTTACCACATCTGATTTCATAAATGGCAACACTTCAATTTACAAGATCATCAGCAAAAAGAAAAAAAAAACGAATACTATGTGAATCACACTATAGCAAATGCAGCAAATCAATTTCCTCCAAAAAAATCAAAAACTAGAACTCATTTGCATAAATAAAATCACTTTATACATCTATAACAAGCGGACGGCAAACAATCTAGGTAACGCATATTCAGTTCGTAACAATCCAATCCAATCCAAATTACACCGCGACCGAAACAACATCTTCACACACATCCAAACCACAAATCTCTTAATCATCTTTAATCGACCGATAGCCTAACTTGATAAGCACACAACAAATTAGGTTTCAACGAAAACAACCAGATCATCAAAACAACGGACAAACAAAAATCACAATCAAAACGCATGATACCAGTCGATAACACATTACAAATATCCACATTTCACGAGAATGCAAATCGCAATTAAAAACATTTCCACAAAACATCAAAAATCAACAACAAACCCTAACTAGACCAAATATCAACAAATAAACCACAAAGTCAACTCCTAAAAACCAGATCTAAACGATTCACAACCAGATCTGAACACTTCGATCACATCAAATCAAACATTTCCGATCAAAAAAGAGTACAAATCACACATTTCGGATCAATAAAGAGAAGGAAATCTCACAGTGATGGGAGATCCAGTGTTAAGAACACGTTGACCACGAACCAAACCCTCAGTACCATCCATAGCAATAGTCCGAACCATATTCTCTCCCAAATGCTGAGCGACCTCAAGAACAAGCCTCGTCTGGTTGTCAAGAACCTCAAGAGCGGTCGAGATCGGAGGCAAGCCTTCCTCGTAGCGAACATCAACGACGGCACCGATCACCTGACACACCTTCCCGATCGCGCCTTTTCCGGTGAACTCATCGGTTATCTTTCCGGCACCGCCGGATGCTCCGCCCTTAGCCGGTGGCGGAGACGCGGCGGCGGCGGCGGAGGTGGCGTACTCGGCGGCGCGGTTGAGGAGGTAGCCACGCGGCGAGGGACGGCCGATGGTAGGCTTCGGTGATGGTGACAGTCTCGCCGGAGATCCTCGCCGGAGAGATGACCGGAGGAGCGATGATATCACTTTCCGAGATGACATTTTTTAGAGAGAGAAAGTGATGAGTGAGAAAAAGGGGAAATGGGAGATTAGGGTTTGCGAGATGGGGAGTGAGTGTGTGGTCTATATAGTGTCATGGAATGTTAATGTTTAGCTTCTTGTTGAGGTTGAAACGGTGGCGTTTTAGTGAGTGGTGCATTTTACTTTTTTTCGTTGTGTTTTAATTAGTCACTGGTGTATGCGAAGATTAGGGTACTTTGCGTCTATTGATCCGTTATTTTGTCGCTTGTTTTCCTCACTCTCCCTCTTTTTTTAGTTGCTACTTTTTTTTTTTTTCTTTCTTTGTCTTGGTTCTCTTTGACAATTCTTTTCGTTTTGGGTTGATGACATGCCTTCTTATAATTTGTCAAAGTTGAAATGCATTAGTTTATGATTCAAAGTTGAAAATGATTGATATTGATAAATATGTAGGTATTTAAAGATTGGACGATCTATAGAATTCGTTTAGTTCGGTTTGTAAAACTGAACAACATGGATAAGAAATTCTAAAAATTTATATATAGTCATTCATAAACCTACTCAATTCACATCGAAATCCGCTCGTTAAGCAAAGTTCATTTGTTAAGGTTGGGTCTTTTGGAGCAAGTGCCTCCATTGAACAGCTCTAGTGACACAATGATAGATAGGGTAAAGGAGAAGCATGTTTTTATAGGGAGTTCAAGTAAGAGAATGAAAACTCTTTGAGAAAAAAATAGTATTTAATGTGTTATACTATAGTGATGTATTATCTAATTATCGTAAATTTATTGTTGTCTAACAGATGCTCAATTTTATTTGCACTTTCATAATGAGGTAAATGTTGGTGAAATTCATTGTCACATGACTTGTTTGATTCATATAGCTATTGTTTTTTTTTTTCTTCAGCACATAAACTCATGCCTATGACTATGTTTATAACATAGACCCTAATTGAGCAAGGATCAGTTATGATTAAATTATTATTTATTTAAGGTGTTATCCAATTAGGAATGTCACTAGGCTCAGATATAATTGAATAACGTCCCGCACCCATCCGAGTTGGAACGGAGATGGGGGATATTCAAGCTAGTGGTGGGTGAGGATGGGGGAGAAGATATCTACTTTGCATGGGTTGGGAGCGGGAGTAAATTTAGTCATCCACTCATCGACATCCGCTCCGCCTCAAACCCGTCACACTCGCCCCACCTTACCCGGCCGCCACACTCGCCTCACCTTACCCGCCTCATATGTACAAGCCCATTCTGATAATATCCTTCTGCCTTATAATATATAACTAGTGCATGGCCCGTGCATTGCAAGGGTGTCATCTTTTATCTTATTCATTAAATAATAATCTTTTTTGCTAATTTTAGTTTGTTAATTTATAAATTGAGAAATAAGTATTTACACATTATTTTTTATGATATTATACATGAAATATTAGTAAATAATAATTATT
>ONZA01007977.1:0-10460 GCA_900322205.1 Kewa caespitosa
GCATTTTTCTTCTTCTATTTTTCATCTTTATTTTTAATGAGTATATAAAATCTAAAAAAGTAGTAATTTCAATATTAATTTTTAGGATTAATAATTTATATTTCTTATTTTATTTATTTATCCCATTATTTGACCTTGGTTGCCCATTCAGTAACATTTCTCTTATGGATGCATACTAAAAAGTGATAACCTAAATAAAAAATGAATGACAAATGGCTTAGATAAACATTTAGGTTAAATATACTTTGAATGCAACCAAATCAATTTATGTAAACTTGATAATTTGTAAGTAGTGGCCATTTGCAAAAAAATGGGTGAATTGGATGCATTCTACATCCAATTCGTACCATCGCCCCCGAACTTAGGCTTTGGTCGTAAAATCGAGGAGTCAAAAAAGGGTTTCTTTGTTTTCCTAAAAACAAAGTGGTGACTCCAAAGTACCCCATTTGTGCCATTTAGCGCGATACAAAAAATATAACATTTTAACCCCTAAGACACAAATTCTGTGAGGGGTACGCGCACCAATTTTCAACTTCTGCCATTTCCAGCGGAACGGCCGTGGCCCTTACAGTGGCGACTTCATTAGGGATAAACTAAAAGAGAGTGAAACTCGAAAATGAATTAGGAAAATAAAACGTAAATTAATTTGGTTCAATTTGCATCGTATTCATGTAGCTTATGCGTATGCACAAATAAGTATCCCATAATCAAACCCTTAGGAGACGAGTTCGAGTACATGGAGGATCCATTCGATTCCCCATGAAAATCATAAATGAGTCTCCACCCATGACCTTTCTTTCATCCATTCGATGGAAGAAAAGTGGTAACCTATGGGGCATATGCACTCCATAACGTTGTAAGCATATCCATGTCATGGGAGCCCATATTTTACCTGATCCCATTGAAACTTTAGATGAACTAGAGCCATTTTTTTGGTTTTGAACATAAGGAGCATTTGGCATTTGCATGCTCGACATTTGTGTAATTGCATTGCATTTTAGAACGAACCATTAACTGGGGGCTTTACGCTAATTTTCCCCTCATTAGAAGTTTAGGTTCCCTTCTTTTTGGACCTTTTCTTCTTTTTTTTTCTTTCCTAATTAGTTCATGAATCAACTCTAGGGAAAATCAAGTTCGTTGGATACGCGAGAAAGGCATAAGCTTCATAGAAGATAGTATCCACCACTTCTAGCTTTAACTTGTTTGCGATCATCCTCATCTCTTGAATCCAAGTCACCTCCTTCGGTTGTACGATAGTTAACATTCGAAATGGCCCAACCTACCATCCAAGACCTTGCTCTACTCATCTAGAACTTGACCAAAAAAGTAAGCCAAATGGAAACTAAGATTGTTGAGGAAGTCGACCCAATCAGGGGAGAGCTGAAAAGGTTGGAGTCTGTCCTGAAGCACAACAAACTGTTCAATGAGTACCATGATATCGATGGGGTCACCCCTAACCTGACGGGCACCCTACCTAATAAGACTTTTCTATTTGATCTGCCCAAATTCAAAAGCATTGACAACCCTAGGACCCTTCTTAGGGCGTTTACCGCTACCCTTACTCTGAAGGGTATAGATAAGGAGTTGTTTCCCCATATCTTCCCCATGTCATTAGGCTCAACCTTTACCTCACAAAATTCGAGCTTCTATTTGGGCAAGAGAAGACTCGAGCGGGAGAAGACGATGACGTGGTATCCTCCATCCAGAATCAAGAGTTCGACCCTTCAGAGCAAATCGCACTCGCCACCGGGATACTCGAGGGATGGCGCCACACTTGCAAGTGGACTACCTCCGACGGATGCAAGTTTAGTGTCACCATAGGAGAGGGACCTATGTTCAAGTCTAGTGATTCCGATTCTAGTCTTAGCAATTTTGATTCTGATTCTAGTGTAGGACACTCTCCTCCCGAGAGGATTAGAAAATTAGACTTCCCTATTCCCAAAGTGTATGATCCTTCAATCGATGTACACTTTGGTGATATCAATAAAATGAATGTTGGTTCTTCTTACTCCCTTGATTGTTTTGTCACTGATAAATTCGCTGAGGATAAGTCACTCATGAGAGCCATGCTCATGAACAAAAAACTTCGGTAATTGAAGAAACCGAAACAATAAACTTAGGAACTTATGATAATTTCAAGAGGTTAAAACTTGTCTAACTTTAACTCCAAATGAAAGATCTGACCTAATAAATCTCTTAAAGGAATTTATAGATGCCTTCGCATGGTCCTATAAGGACATGCCGGGAATTGATTGATCCATCGCCGAGCATAAGATCCCGCTTTTCCCTAATTCATAACCGATGAGGCAAAAGTCAAGAAGATGAAACTAGTGAAGTAGAAAAACAACTCGACGCAGAATTTATTGTAGTCACCGATTATCCCAAATGGGTAGCGAACATTGTCCCCGTTCCAAAAAAGGATGGACGAGTAAGGATGTGTGTGGATTTTGGAGATTTGAATAAGGAGTGTCCCGAAGACAACTTCCTATTACCCCACATCGATGTTCTAGTCGATAATACTGCAAATCATGAGCTCTTGTCATTCATGGATGGTTACGCGGGATATAACCAACTGCTTATGGCCGAGGAGGATATGCTAAAAACCACCTTCATCACACAATGAGGGATGTATTGTCATCGTGTCATGCCTTTTGGGTTGATAAATGCTGGGAAACTTACCAAAGAACAACACAAACCCTTTTACATGACATGATGCACAAAGAGGTCAAAGTGTACATGGACGGTATGATCTTCAAGTCTCAAGGCCGAGAACGGCATATGCCTAATCTCCACATGTTCTTCGAAAGATTGAGGAAATATAATATAAAACTAAACCCACAAAATGTGTCTTCGGCGTCACATCCGGGAAACTTTTAGGCTTTATAGTCAGTTCTAGGGGCATCGAGGTCGATCCTTCAAAAATCAAAGCGACTATCGAATTGCCTCCCCCAAAGACCGAAAAAGAAATAAGAGGTTTCCTAGGAAGGCTTCAGTATATTAGTTGATTCATAAACAAATTAATTATTGTATGTGAAACCAATTTTCAAGAAATTAAAGAAAAGCGTGAAAGTTGAATGGGATGATCAATGCCAAAAAGCATTCGACAAAATAAAAGAATATTTGGCCAACCCGCCAATATTTGTCCCGCCAACGCCAGACATACCACTCATATTATACCTAACGGTCACTGAAATCGCAATGGGGGCCATGCTAGCCCAAGAGGTCGATGAAAAAGAAAAGGCAACATATTACCTAATTAAGAAAACTTTTGAATGTGAGACACGCTATTCAACCATAGAAAAGACGTGTCTCGCCACAGTATGAACAAAGTAAAAGAGGGTGAAACTCGAAAGTGAATTAGGAAAATAAAACGTAAATTAATTTGGTTCAATTTTGCATCATATCCATGTAGTTCATGCGTACGCAAATAAGTAACCCATAATCAAACCCTTAGGAGATGAGTTCGATTACATGGAGGATCTATTCGATTCTCCATGAATATCGTGAACGACTCTCCACTCATGACCTTTCTTTCATCCATTCGGTGGAAGAAAAATGGTAACCTACGATGCATATTCAATCCATAACGTTGTAGGCACATCCATGCAGTGATGGATCCAGGATTTCGGGGTAGGGGGTTCTAATCGATAGTGAAATTCGAGTGGAGGCCACTCACTTTTTTTCTTTTTCTTTTTTTCATTTTTTTTTGCAATTAATCAAGGATATCATAAACTGTTCTTGAATCACAAATTCATAAAAAATTTTAGGCTCTTCTTCATTTACATGAATTTGATATAGGGAGTGGTTTGAATTTTGGGAAGCACTTGATATGTTTTTTCCTTTTTAATTTTCCTCTTCAACATGCTTCGAAAATAGGTTTAATACTGTTGTTCTTGTTATTCATCAATTATATTAGACCTAGCAAAGTTAATCTGCAACCAATTACCCGAACCAAATGACCCAAAATCGAAATCAATTTTGATCTCAAGCCGGTTATCCGATCTTGAACTGAAATTTGAACCAAACCAAAACCAAAGCCGAAATTTATTCAAAGGTAGATAATGCAATTACAAATTATATCCGTTTAGGCCCGTTCAATCCTAAAAAAATTAAAAATGATTTGAACTAAACCGAACAAAATTAGAATTGAAATAAAGTTACTGAATTGATGTGAACTAAAACCAAATTGATTGACTTGTTTGATGGATCCAGTTACGATATATCATTACACAATATACTAATACATTCACCATTTATAATTTGCAAAATTTAGCTAAATTTCTAATTAACCTTTTTTTTATATATATTTTTTCTTTTACAAAACTTCAAACTTTTATTTTTTTAGGGGTTCATTTGAACCCTCTTGTACCTCTATACATCCGCCACTACATCCATGTCATGGAAGCCTATATTTTACCTAAACCCATTGAAACTTTAGAAGAACTAGATCATTTTTTTAGGTTTTAAACATAGGGAGAATTTGGCATTTGCATGCTTGACGTTTGTGTAATCGCGTTGCATTGTGGAACGAATCTTTAACCCCGGCTTTACGCCCATTTCCCTCCATTAGAAACTTAGGTTTCCCTCATTTTTGACCTTTTCTTCTTTTCTTTTTATCTGTTCTAATTAGTTCCTAAATTAACTTTAGGGAAATCTAGTTTGTTGGGTACGCCGCGGAATAGGCTTCATAGAAGATCCTCTCCACCACCACTGACTTTGACACCTTTGCAATCGTCCTTATCTCCCGAATCCAAGTCATCTCCTTCGTGTGTATGACAGCTAATATTGGAAGTGGAGTAACTACCATCCAAGACCTTGCCCTACTCATCCAGAACTTGACTGAGAAAGTAGCCCAAATGGAAACTAAGAATGTTGAGGAAGTCGACCCAATCAAGGGAGAGCTAAAAAGGTTTGAGTCTGTCCTGAAGCACAATAAACAGTTCAATGAGTACCATGATATTGAGGGGTCACCCCTAACCTAATGGACACCTTACCCGATAAGACTGTTCTGTCCGACCTGCCCAAATTCAAGAGCACTGACAACCCTAGGACACATCTTAGGGCGTTTACCACTACCCTTACTTTGAAGGGTATTGATAAGGAGCTGTTTCAACATATCTTCCCCATGTTCTTAGATGGACCCGCATTGAATTGGTTTTATGGACTTGATACTGAACGAGTCAAAACTTGGGAAGAAATAAGCCAAGAGCTCCTAGCTCAGTATTCATACAATACTGAGCTCCCCGTCACAATAAGAGAACTGGAAGCCACAAAGCACCTCACAGGTGAGGCGTTCTTGACCTTCGTCAGTAAATGGCGAGAGAGGGCTACCCATATGGTAAATAGGCCCTCTGAGAAAGTCCAAGTGCGTATAATTATACGCAATCTAAGACCCAAGTTCCGAAAGCACAAGATCTTCCAACCCATGAGTACATTTCTGCAACTTACGGAGGTAGGTCTAGCGATTGAAGATGAGCTTCCCAATACGGAAGACAAATGGACTAAGGGTAACCACAACAACAACAATACCAAGTAGAAAATACCACAAAGGTTAACAAGGTCAATGCCCTCAACATCAAGAGCGACGAGCTTATGCCCCATTGGGTATGACTCTCACTCAAGCTCTCAAGCGATTAGTAAAGAAAAACTATATGTAGCCAATTGGGCCCACTCCGATGTCTAAGAGGAAAAAAGATCCAAGAGCTGCGATATAACAAAATATTGCAAATACTACCGCAGCAAGGATCACGAAATCAAAAAATGTTGGACTTTAAGAAACACAGTCCAAGACCTCATTGACAATGACACGTTACCATTGCCAAAGGCTTCTTGTGCCCCAAACAATAATAAGAACCCCCTCGCATCTCACGAGGAGTCCATTTTAGCCATATTAACTGATGATCTAGGGTATGATCCTACCCTACTCATTCAGCCCATATCACCGCCTGATCACTTGAGTATCAATGGGATATGGGATAGCGATGAAGAGGATGCATGGGATGTACCCCTAAGATGTGATGAAATTTACGACGATTCCTAGCTGTCCGAATATGAGATAAGGGAAGACTGATGTCGATCACCTTACTAGTTCAAGAAGACATTACGGGAGAAAGGATGGTCCACCCCAGGCGAAAGAAATCCCGACAGATGAGGGAAAAGAATAAGTGGCACAGGAACCACTCGAGAACCCCTTACCTAATTATTTAAAAAGGATGAAGGCTGATGTAACAATCTGGAAACTTTTAGCTTCGTCTTTGGAGCATAGGTAAGCACTCCTTGCCGCACTCAACAAACTAAACATCTCTCCTGACACGTCCCCTGAGGAGCTTGTGAGCTTCCTTATGGAGGAACAATCACCCACCACGATCACATTATCGGGCGAGGACCTACCCAAGGAAGGTCGGAATCACAATAAGGCATTATACCTTACGCTAACATGTAATCAACACCATGTACCCATGGCACTCGTCGATAACGGGTCCGCTATGAATATATGTGCGCTTAGAACTGCAAAACGTTTAGGTATCTAGTAGGACCTCACCCAGACATCGCAAGGCTTGCGAGCCTACGATAACTCAAGAAAAACGTGCTTGGCACCATCACCATCAATGTAACAGCTAGTGTCATAGAAAAATGGGTCACCTTTTCGGTTATCGACATACCCTCTACCTTTAACCTATTGTTAGGACGACCTTGGCTCTATAGTGTCAATGTCGTCCCATCCACCCTTCACCAGGAAGTCAAAATGGCCATGGAGGGAAAGATCCTTGTGATCGAGGCCAACCAAATGAAGGTCACCTTATCCAAGACCCTCGTCTTAAAAATAGATCAGGGCGAAGAAGGTGAACATTTTTGGGCCTTCAACCCCGAAATCAATGTCATAGAAGATGAACAAATTCCACTCAACTTTGATCCTCACTCTAACCTATACGTCAACGCCATCCTACGAAATCAAGGCTACATGCCCAGATGGGTTTAGGAAATAACGCCCAAGGCCCGAGCTCATTTTGGTGGGCCCAAACAACGAATCACTCGTTCGGCCTATGCTATGGTCATTCAATTCCAGAAACAAAAGAATCGATGTTGAGGGGAAAAAGAAAGAGGGTGATAAGAGAAGGCATACCCTTCCATAGCCTTAAGCGCACTTGTCCCCACACCTTGAACGGACAATTTGTTCGTGTAGGTGACGACTTCCCTTATTATAGATTTCCTCCTAAGTTTCAAGAACAACTATCTCCTGATTGGGCTCAACCCTTGCCTCATAATGCATTTAGGCTGCTGTATGGGCAAGAGAAGACTTGAGCGTGAGAAGACAATGACGTGGTATTCACCATACATAATCAAGAATCCGACCCTTCACGGTTAATCGCACCAGCCACCGGGATACTCGAGGGATGATGCCACACCTGCAGGTGGACTAGCTCAGACGGGCGCAAGTTTAGTGTCACTATAGGAGAGGGTTCCATGTTTGATTCTAGTGATTCTGATTCGAATCCTAGCGATTCCAATTTTGATTCTAGTGTAGGACATTCTCCTCCTGAAAGGATTAGGAAATTAGAATCCCCCATTTCCAAAGTGTATGATCCTTCAATCGATGTACTCTTTGATGATATCAATAAAATGAACTCTTGTTCTGCTTACTCCTCGGATTGTTTTGTCACTGATAAATTCGCTGACGATATGTCACTCATGAGATTCATGCTCGAACATGAACAAAAGCCTTCAGTAATTGAAGAAACCAAAACAGTAAACTTGGGAACTAACGATAAACTGCAAGAGGTTAAAATTGGTCTAACTCTAACTCCTAATGAAAGATCCAACCAAATAAATCTCTTAAAGGAATTTATAGATGTCTTCGCGTGGTTCTATCAGGACATGCTGGGAATAGATTGATCCATCGCTGAGCACATGATCCCCCCCTTTTTTCTAATTCGAAAACCAATTATGCAAAAGTTAAGGAGAATCACACCAAAGGGGTTATGGCGTAGGAGTATTGTTAGTCGTGCCAAACAGGGCACACACCCCATTATCAGTAAAACTCAACTTCGAGGTCACTAACTATGCCGCAAAACACAAAGCTTGCATCGTGGGATTACAAGCTGAGTTAGAAATAGCAATTGAGATTGAAACCCTTAGGGTATACGACGATTCGACCTTAATCATCAATCAAATCTTGAAAAAATGAAAAGTGAAGAATGAGAGCTTGGCCCTTTACCAATCCCAATTTGGAAAAGATAGACGAGGACTTTCAAAAATATACTACACCTACCTTCCAAGAGACGAAAACCAATTCGCAGACGCTCTTGACAAACTGGCATCTATGAACCCTCCCGAAATCAAAACGATGCCAATATATATATCGAAAGGAGGGAAGAACCCGCTACCACTCTACCTTTGAAGTGGACTCCTTCGAAAAAGTCCCATGGTATGCCGATATCCTCAACTTCAAGTGAAGGGAAGAATACCCCCTTGGGTGCAACGACCCACGGGAACAAAGGGCCATTCGCCTTCTCGCTTCTCAACGTGATGTACCAAGATAGATTATATAAGAAAACCCTATACGAGTTAGCCTAGTTTGTATCGATGAGTAAGAGGCGAGACAAATAATGGGGGAAGTGCATGGAGTATGTGGCCCACACATGAACTGGCGCATGCTCGCCAAGAAAATTATAAGGCAAGGCTACCATTGGAGTAAAATGCAAATGGATTCCAGTCAATATGTGCAGAGATGCAAGCAATGCCAAATTCATGCAAATCTACAACATATGCCACCTTAAACACTTTATGGTCTTAATTTCCCTTGGCCTTTCTCAACCTGGGGAATAAACATCATTGGAAAGAAAAGTCCTACGGGTACATGCGAACATGAATACATCCTCGTTGCCATCGACTACTTCACCAAGTGGGTCGAAGAAGCGTCCTATTCAAAGTCAACTTCGAAACAAGATGCAAAGTTCATCAAAAACAATAAAATCTATCGGTATGGAGTCCCTCAGGAAATAATAAGTGATCATGGATCCCATTTCAAAAAGAAAACTGCTGATCTCTTGCAAGAATACAAGATACAACATCGGAGGTCATCGCCCTATAGGCGACAAACGAATGGCGCTATTGAGGCGGCTAACAAAAACATTAAGACCATTCTTTAAAAAAAAAAAGCAAAACTTACAAAGATTGGCCTAATAAGCTTCGATTCGCACTCTAGGGGTATAGAAGCACCATTCAAACATCCACTGGTGCAACATCATATTCACTTGTCTTCGGCATGGAGGCAGTCATTCCCATTGAGGTTGAGATATCTTACCTTAGGGTCATTCTAGAAAGTGAGATTCCCAAGACTGACTGGGTAAGATAAAGAAATGAACATTTAGTTTTATTGGACGAAAGGCGTCTAAATGCCTTGCACAATATTCAAATGTACCATAGAAGAGTGGATCGTGCCTTCAACAAAAAGGTACGATGACACTCGTTAAAAGAGGGAGACTTGGTCTTGAAATTTCAAGGTACGTGCCTTCACCTAAGCAATTCCTAACCTCTTCAAAAATATTGGCAGAATGCGCTATGCTCTACACTATGCTTTCCACCATGCCCATAGTGTAAATCTTCAAGTACCCACTATGCCTTGGGCTATGCCTATATTATAAAAATGATGGTCTATGATCATGTATAAGGCTCCAAATTACCTAACATAATTTGAACCAGCTAAAAGATATAATTCTCAAAGAGACACTCTCTTGTTGAAAATTAAAGGAAAGTGGATTCATTAAAACTTTCGATAATAGAGCATAAGTGATTAAAAATTTACATTCTCTTATTTTCGAAAAAAAAAACATAATTGGGAAAAGAGAAAACAATGCATAAAAAAAAAAAAACAATCTGGACTCAAACCCTGCGAATTTAGTGATATTCGCTGGACCTCCAGCAAAATTTGTGAAATTCGCTGGAGACCAACTTACACGATCCGAAACAGAATGCATTTTGGCACTTTTTGCTTCCATAATATCAAAACTACAGAAAGCGATGCAAAAGAAGATGATGCAAACTGAATTAGCAACGAGCAAAGATTATAAGATCAATTTTACTTATTACAAAGTCCAAAATTACAAGGATTTCAAATGACAAAACAATTCCTTGAGTGAGAATTAGCAAAAAAATACATCAAAAAGAAATCCTAGAACTAGGGACTCCTACACTTCATTCCTCCTCCTTGGGAGGACGGTGACCCTTCAGGTGAGCCGTGCTAGTGCTTGCCTCGTCCTTGCGACTTCATATGAGGTGCATCTTCTTCCTCCTTTTGGGAGGTGCTTCCTCCGTAGAACGAACCTTCAGAGTAGGGGGCTTCATCTTAGCTTTCTTCTTTGGCGGTGGGGGAAGTTTCTTCTTTGGTTAACTTGGAGGTTTGGCTTGCCCCTTAAACTCTTTTTTTTTTTTTTTTTTTTCTTTGTCTCTCATTTTTCCTT
>ONZA01007979.1:819-28478 GCA_900322205.1 Kewa caespitosa
AATAATCTCGTGCACTTGCGAGCTTATCACTAGGCTGGCCGAGACATCCACTTCGGGTCGTCAGGATGACGCTAAGGAGGAGGACGAGAACAAGTGTGAGGTGCGCAAGATCAGGTCCAAGCTTGCATGGAATGCTAAGGGTCGCCATGAATACTTGAGGTACTTTTGTCGTCCTGGGGAGTATGAAATCGTGCTAGCTGGCAAGGAGGATTCCATCGCCAGCGCATCGGAGGGATGCATTGCTATCTACCTGAAGATGGCGGACTATGGGTTCAGAGCGCCCCTCCCTGAGTTCACCACATCGTTGTTAAAGGAGCTAAACCTCACTCCGGCCTAATTGACCCCAAACACCTGGGCCATGATAAAGCATTTCCTGTGCATATGCAAGGTGTATGGGGTGATACCCACTTTAGTGCTCTCGTTTCAGGTCTCAGAAAGTATCAACAATTTGAAGGGTTTCTACTACATCTTGGAGCAGCCTTGATACATGTTGGGGCTTCTAAAGTTCAAAGAGGCCATGCAAAAATGAGTTTTACTACCTTTGCAAACTTAATAGGAACTGGGATCTCCCGAGGTGGAACTTCAGTGGCACAGAGAACCGTCGTTACAGAAGGCGGTATCGACTCCTTTTGTCTGAGGTTGATGAGGGTGCGTTGGCGTACTTCACATATTTGGGGAGGCATCCTTCAACGAAGTCAAAGAAAACCGTGAAGTTTCCCAACTTCTGGCACACTACCACGAAGTGGTTCGAACGCCAAGACTTCATGGCCGCAATGGGGTTGATCCATACTAGGGACCCCGTTAGTTACTATAAAACTATTTGTTTTCACCTCGTATTTACAAACTTTTTGACCTAATGTTGATTTCTTTTGTAGATCAAGTCAAAGCCGAGCTCAAGGACAAAAGAGAGAAAGGAAAGGATCAGCTCAGATAGTCCGACCCTGCCCGCTTCTAAAGGAAGATACATCGCGACCTCAAAATCACAAAATTGTTTGCTGATATGGACAACCTTGTGAGTGTATTCTCGTTTATCATTGTACTTTTGTTTTCTCACTTTGTTCATCAGCTATTTGACTCCATTTTCCCTTTCAAGATGCTCCCCTCGAGCCCTTACAGAATCCGAAGCTGAAGAGGTCATCAAAGTCTAAGGTTGCGCCGTCTTCGACCCGACCTGCTATGCCTATTTCTTCTACCTGGATAGGTGGCACACCTCAGCCTACCCCGGAGAAGTCTATCGAGGCGACAACTAGGGCCGCAGACAGGTTGTGTCCCAGGTAGGAGGTGATGGCATGGGGTGATGACATCCTCGATGTGGACCGTCGGGGTCGTCTTAACAAGCAGCTTGGGGAGGATGTTGACTCTGCCATAGAGAAATGAAGGAAGGAAGGATTTAGGACAATGAGACGTCTACTGCTCGAGATCAGGAGCAACCGGCTGGCACCCCGGTGCCAGTCATCACCACTTAGCCTTCGTCATGGCCGAGCTTCCAACAGATGGATGAGAAGGACCGCTTGAGGACTATCAGGTCATGCATGCAGCAGTCCATTTCGCGCTCGAACATCGTGGCGCTGAGTTCATCCCATGCCTGGCCCATCAGCAACTCCTCTCTAATGCTCATCAGGTAGCCCCCTTTGAGGTGTAAATTCTCTTTTTTCCTTGCTTCTTGATGATTATGTCTTACTCTTTCTCCACTTCGTTCGTAGCGCTACGTCCTGGTTCACTATTATGACCAAGTGCTCACAAACGACGACGCTAGGCTGAAGAACCTCCAGGACCAGATGAGTAAAATATACAGAGCTGTTGCACGCACCATGGCCGAGGCGGAGGGGAAGACCCAGAAAGCCATTGCTGAGGTAGTCTCATCAAAGGAGGCCGAGCTGAAGGTGGCTCTTGAGGCTCTTGTGCTCAAGGAATCCGAGCCCGCTGCCGTTCACCAAAGAGACGCGGAGCTGACAGGGTCGTGGAGTTTCGGAATGAACAGCTCCAGATGAAGGCCACCGAGACGGACAAGCTGTGGCGGGATGCTGTCAGGGAGGTCTTCAAGACTGACCTTGGATTTTGTGTTGTTGCCTCACAAGTTCTCATCTCGTGTGCTCATCCTGACCACTAGGCTGATCTCAAGGTAAAGTATGCCAACTACCTGGCATATAACGTCTGGATGAGTTCGATGAGGCGCAAGAAGAGGAAGATAATGATGTTGCTGACGGCGGTTGTGGTGGTGAAGATGCTGAAGGCGGTCAGCAGTGATTTGCTTGGGCCTGTGAGCCCTTTCTTTTATGGGGTCATGTCCGATGGGGCCATGGACCTTGTGATTTTTGACCAAACAATTGCCTTCAAGGCCAGTTTTTGTACTCAACTTCATGTCCAACGTGGGTGTTACTTTCTGTTTTTTGACCTCGTATGTTATATAAAAATTTGCTCGTTTTTGCAATCAAGTATTTTCACCCCGCATCTGAGGTACATGCCCCCAATAACAAGCTAAATTTTAAAACAGGTAGTTTATTGCGATGGGGCCCCACTTGTTTTAATATTCTCCATGATGAGAATTATTCCTACGAAGTGAAAGAATCAAATAATTTCTTGCGAAGCCATGTGCCCCTAATTATTTGATGTTTTACCCACGATGGTAAGAGATGTCACAAATAAGTAAATTTTTTGAGGTGCCCCCGCTTATTTGTGATAATCACTATGGTGGGAATTTTAAACATCGCGAAGTGATTGTAATAAGTTCAAAAAAGCCGTGTGCCTCCACTTATTTAATCACGCCCTTGGGTGGGATCTAGGTGGGTTAAAATATTAACCAAAAGGAACAATGTGATGTGAGTAATATAACTTTTTATTCACGGCTGTTTGGGGGTGCGGACCCTAGTCCTAATTCCATGATGAATTAGGTACAAAACTGAGTTGTTTGAGGATGCTCACCCCATTATTTCTATTGCGGTGCCGACCCCAATTTACTCCATTATGAGCAAAATAATAAAGATAGAGGGCCTCTTGGGGGTGCCCACCACGTGTGCGACCTTATGATAGGTGCACGTTCTCACGAGAAAGTCTAAATATAGAACTTCCTCAAGTTGTTGATATTCCAGTGATGTTCAAGATTCCTTTCGGTCATGTCCTCGAGGCGGTAGGTGCCAGGTCGTACTACTTCAGTTATTTTGTATGGTCCTTCCCAGTTCACAGAGAGTTTTCCATCTTCGTTTTGCTTCCCAGTGCACTCTGTTTTTCGACTTACGAGGTCACTGACCCTGAAGTTTTTCACTTTAACCCTGTGGTTATAGGCCCTGGCCATGCGCTGTTTATAGACTTCCATGCGGAGCAATGCATCACCTCGCACCTCAGGAAGTAGGTCTAGGTTTTGTCTAAGCTTTAGCTCATAATCGGCCTCGTTAAATCCTTTCACATGAGGACTTTGTAGGGTGAGCTTGATTGGTAGAACCACTTCGCTACCGTATACCGGCAAGAAAGGGCTTTCTCTTGTTGCAGCTTTGGTGGTGATCCTCGTGGCCCACAAGACTTCTAACAGCTTGTTAGCGCATAGCCCTTTAGCCTTATCCATCTTCTTTTTGAGCCCGTTCACGATGATCTTATTACTAGACTCGACTTGAATATCGCATTGGGGTCGCGCAACAATAGTGAAGTAACACTCCACCCCCCAGTTTGGCGAGCCAATCTGTGAGCTTAAGAGTGTCGAACTGACGTCCGTTGTCCAAAGTTATGCTCCTTGGGGCAACAAAGCGAGACAGGATGTTCTCCTTGATAAACTTTTTCACGTCGGCAACTTTGATGGTCCTGACAGCTTTAACCTCGATCCATTTGGTGAAGTAGTCCACCGCCACGATGCAAAATTTGAGCTGGCCACCGCCAAGATGTATATGCCCCACAGGCTGAAAGGTAGTGGCTCCAGAATAGGTGAGAGTTCACTGACGAGATGTCTTGCAACTGGGGAATGATGCTGGCACTTTTAGCAAGTAAGCACGAGGTCGGTGGCGTCTCCTTGCGCCGTGGGCCAGTAGAAACCCAGTCTGAGTGCCTTAGCGGCCAATATGCTACCACCGTGGTGAGTTCGACATATTCCGTCATGTAGATCAAGTAGGATTTCCTTTCCTTGAGTTTGCGAGACACATTTCATCAGTGGACTAGAGTAGCTCTTCTTGTATAGGAGATTGTCACGGTATACGAATGATGTGCACTTTGTTTTCACTATTTTGGCCTTTTTCGGGTCGTCAGGCAATTGGTTGTCGTGGAGCTAAGTGATAATTGGGGCCATCCAATCATCACTACGATCAAGGACATTCAGTTCTTTCTTGACCTCAGTATCGATGCTCTACTTCTCAAGTTCCTCCTAGAAGATATTCTGTGGGAACCCGGAAACTGCTGAACTGCTGAGGCAGGCTAGAGCGTCAACATATTGATTTTTTGACCTGAGTACGTGGAGTAGTTCGACCTCCTTAAACTTCAGAATCTCGGCTTTTACCCTAAGTATATAGGCCTTCATACTTCCTTCTCTCGCCTCTTAATCTTCAAAGACCTGAGAAACTACGAGCTGAGAATCCATCTTGATTTTGAGTTTTCTTGCTCCCGCAGCCTTGGCCATGTTCAAACCGGCCAGTAAGGCCTCATACTCTGCCTCGTTATTTGAGGCTGTGAATTTGAACCTCATTGCGTACTCAAAGATGTCTCATTCAGAAGAGGTAATGACGATCCCACCCCTGCTGCGGTTCTTGCAGGAGGACCCATCGATGCTGATTTCCCAGCTCTCAGTCCAGCAGTACGCAGGTTGTTCAGCTGTTGGGGTGAGCTCTGTAATGAAATCAGCAAGAGCTGTACGCGGTTCGTGGGTGATGTCATAATCTGTGAGTTAATGAGCCCACACCTGTAACCTCCTAGAGGATTCGAATTTGCCTAATATTTCTTCAGCTGCTGGTTGGTTAGAACTGTGATGGGATGGGAGCTGCAATATGGCCTCAACTTTCTCGAGCTAATAACCAAGCCTAGTGCAAACTTCTCTGGGGTTGAATAACGAAATTCTGGCCTTGTCAGGGCGTGGCTGGAAAAATACTAGAGGATTTGGACCATTCCCTCTTCCTGTAAGAGGATTGAGGCGACTGCCTGATCTGATACCGCCAGATACATGAAGAGCATTTCTCTTGAGACTGGCGAGGCGATACGAGGTAGGGACTTTAGATAGTTCTCCAGTCTTTTGAAGGGTCATTCGGCCTCTTCACTCCATTCGAACTTGGCTCCTTTCCTCAAAGCGGCGAAGAAAGGTGCACATTTATCAGCGGCTCTAGACATAAAGCGGTTGAGTGCGGCGATGCAACCGGTCAGCTTTTGGACATTTTTCACGCAATGAGGTGATGTAATCCAAAATGGCCTTGACCTTTTCTGGGTTAGCGTCAATGCCGCGCTGATTAACCATGAATCCCTGGCACTTCCCACCTCATACACTGAAGACGCACTTCTTTGGATTCAATTTCATTTTATGACCTCGCAGTGTTTCGAATGTCCGTGACGTGATCTAACGCAATCTTAATTTTGGCGATCAGATCGTTGACATATACCTCCAATTTTTGGCTGATTTGTTTTCTGAAGACTTTCTGAATCAACCTTTGGAATGTGGCTCCAGCACTTTTGAGGCCAAAAGGCATCATGGTGTAACAGAATACCCCGTCATCGGTGATGAAGGCCGTTGTGTTCTGATCTTTCTTTCTCATGAACACCTGATGGTACCCTGAGAACGCATCCATGAAGCTGAGTAGCTCATGATCCATCGTGGAATCCACGAGCTGGTCGATTTGTGGCAGCGGGAAGTCATCTTTTTTACAAGCTTTGTTCAGATCGGTTTTAATCCACGCACATTCTCCTCGACCCGTTGTGTTTTTTGACCATCACCACTTTGGCCAACCACTTGGGATACTGGCACTCCCTAATGAAGACGGCTTTGAGCAATTTGGTCACCTCTGCTGAAGCTGCCTTACTTCTTTCTTCACCGAGGCGGCGCCGTTTCTGTTTTACTGGGTTTGCTCTAGGGTCAACATCGAGCATATGCTCAATTAGGATTGGACTAATACCGGGCATCTCCTCCGGTCCGAAAGCAAAAACGTCTTGATATTCGTGAAGTAGGGCGGTCAATTCACCTCGCAGTTCTTCTTCCAGATCTGCCTCCAAATAGATGACTCTATCTGGTCGGGTAGGGTTGAGGATGACCTCAACTTTTTCACACACGACCTCAGCTCTTTCATTTTCTTAGGTTTCGGGGTCAAACTGGTGGAAGCCTGCCTTTCCAACATAAGGGATTGTGTTTCTTTTCCCTTTCGACACATCTTATCTTCCACAATTGGTGTCGGCACCAAAGTTTTACTTGTTCCAGCGACATTCTCTTTTTAATGCTTCTTGTGCTCAAGTTCTTTCACTTCGTGCACGATGGGAAGTTTTACTGAGTCGGCCATCCCGCTGGGTATGGCAGGTGCCAGCTTGTTGAGGCATTTGATGTAACACTGCCGTGCTGCCTTCTGATCCCCAAATAGCCTACCCACCTCACCGTCATTGTTGGAGTACTTCATTGTGAGAATGGACATCATTACGTTAGCGTTGATGGTGGTTAGTCTGGGCCGACCCAATATGATGTTGTACGACATGGGGACATCAACTACCAGGAACTCAGCCACGAGGTGACGAGCGAAGTTCTTGGGTCCCAAGCGGACACGGAGTTGAACTGACCGTATGGGGTGGGCCTCGTTACCTCCAAAGCCAAAGACCGGATAACTCAGGGGGACGATCTTCTTCAGGTCGTAGCCTAGTTCAGCTAAATACTAAGATGTGATGACGTCGACAGAGCTTCAGGTGTCGATCATCGTTCGTTTCACCAAGGTATTAGATACCTTGATCTCGATTACCAGTCGGTCATCATGAGGGTACTATAGTGCACTGGCATCGGACTCATCAAACACGATGGGCTTCCTGAACTTGGGACACTTCTCGACTAGCATAGTCTGGTCGAGAGTACGCAAGTGTGCTTTTCTTGCCTTTGATGTCACACCTTCGCACACTGGACCACCAGATATGATTGAAATAACCTTGTGGTTGGTCGCTTCAAAGTCATATGACTCATCCGAGCTGCTTGCCCCCTAGGTCTGCGATATGGTAGTTTTGTTCTTATCCTGTAGAAAATCACTGATTTTTCCTTCATTGGCGAGCTTCGCTAGGTTGCACCCGATCTCGCAACAGTATCTCATGGAGTGACTTTTTTCTCAGTGGTAATGGCAGAAGTGATACCCACCTTTTTCTGACTCCTTTATTGGTGTTGCCTTTGGTATGAGTTTCTGGTCCATCCTCGCATAAACCACCTCTTGATTAGAGTTTAAGAGCTTGTTGATCTCGGGAGCTTCTGGGGCTTTGTAACCAGCTTTGCCCTGGTTATTCCTTCCACCACCTCGCCCTCCTCTGCTGCCTCGACCTCCTTTGAAGTGAGGTTTTTCGACATTAAAGGTTTCATCGTTTCTTTTCTTATTTTTCTTGTCATGACGAGGTGGTTTTCCTTTGCTGTTGTTGGCATTCCTCTCACTCCCGGTTACCAGATTGCAATTGGAGAGCTCCCACGACACGACGATCTACATTGCCACGTCGCAAGCCTCATTAAAGAGCATGTTCGGATTCATCGTCTTTCGCCGGTTTAGTTCGATCTTGATTTCGGTCCCGTCTAAGAGGATGTTGATGAATGCGCAACATGCGATCTTTTGGCAGAGATTTTCGATCTGAAGGCACTGATATGCGAACCGCTGCACATACTTTTTCGCGGTCTCATCTTGCCCTTGCTTAACTTTTAGCAAGTATTCGACTGTCTTGCTATCCGGCTCATTGGCTGCGATGTGACTAACAAAGAGGTTAGCCAAGTGCCTGAAGCAGTATACGCCGCCCCATGGGAGCAAGTTAAGCCACTTTAGGGCGACATCCTTAAGGGTTCCCACAAAGAACCAGCATAGAATGGCCTTGGTTCTGTTGTGGATCATCATTGCGGCGTCATATGCCATTAGGTGTTTTGTTGGTGAGGAGGCATCACTGTACCTTTTTATTTTGCCCAGTTTCACTTCCTGAGGAATTGCCTGATTCATAATGATGTCGGCAAATGGGGACTGCGTGGTTAGCCCCATCTGCACGCCCGTGGTGGCGTACTCCGACAATTTTCACAGCTGGGATAGGAAATAAGGTTTGAAGCCTATGCCCCCAAATCACTTCTCCTCTTTCTTCTTACGAAGGAAGTGGCGGAGGTCGACGGGAAATTCTTCAGAAGGAACTGGTCCTTCCTTTTTAAGCGAGTTCAAAAAATGGCGCAAGTCAAAGTTTGCAAACTTCGTGTTGTACAAGCGATGGCACCAAGAGGTTTCGGGTTGTTTTCCCTTAGTCTCTTGTAGGATGTTCATCTCATTCTGCTTAGGCCGTGACCTAGATCCAGCAGAGTGGGTGGAGTTCTCACAGCTGAGATTGTGAGAGGTCTTTAAGCCATCACCACCGTAGTGGGTGATGGAGCTGGGATGTTGCTAGACCTTTAAGATAGGGTATTTCCCTGGAGCATCGCTTGTATCTATGTATGCATTGCCTCCCTTGTTTCTTTCTGAGCTCGACGAACGAGTTGCTCGAGCTGAACTGAAGAGATGACTGCCTGCGGGATCTTGTCCCTAGGAGTGTTAGCCACAGATTCTTCTTCGTCGTTGTGACGAGACATGGTTCTATTGAGGGTTGGTGTTGGAATGTGTTCATCACTTCTCAATCTCATGCAACTAAAAGTCACTTCCCACAGATGGTGCCAAATGTTATGGGGCTTTTTTTTAGTGAGCCTTCGAGACGTCAAAGGGAGACTTTGCACGAGGTGAGAATCTTTGTTGTGACGTGAGGTCGGCTACTTCGTGCCTTCAAAACGAGCAAACATGAATTGCCCCCGGCGTGATTCGGGGAACAACCCTTCGATGCTTAAGTCAGTACAAGCGAGGGGTGACAGGCAGGAGTGAAGACGCAAGAGCTATTGTTCACTGTGATGAGAGAAAATCATCTTTGCAGAGAATAATTAGGGTGTTACCTTTCTAGGAGGGCCAAGGGTCCTCATTATAGACTCCTTAGGGATTGTAAAACCAATCAGAACCTGCCACATTTTCCCTAATTGGGTAAATGGGCCTCCAACATTGTGGGTTGTGGCTGAATGTTGTAACTGGGCCTATCAAGACATTTGTCGCAAGGTGGGCGAAGTCACGTGGTAGCATTGTTCACCACTAGTGTCGAGGTCATGGAGTAACACGATCGAGGTGATCACTCTGGCAAATGTTTTAGGTGTAACGGAACTAGAAGAACAGCTTGTCTCCACTTCTCGGATAGTTGCAGCTCTTCAACCCTTTGAGCCTTAAAGGTGTCCACCTGTTACCAAAATTTAACCAAAATATTTGTTATGTTTTGTGGGGAGTGGCTTGCTGAAATTATAAGAGACTAAGAAATAAAAAAACACATCAAAACACCTCCCACTATCAAGAAACAATTCTAAGCATGTCTCACACCAACAATAATTCACGCTCGTCCAACTCGACAAGGCGGGTACCTCCTTGTGCTCTCGCTACTATCACCAGAGAGGGATTGGCGGCATTTCATGTGAATATCGTCAGAGATATGCAGAAGATCTGCATTTCACTACAAAAGAAAATTATGGGTAACATCGGAAAACCTCAAGGAAGACCTTTAAAGAAACCACCTCTTGCTGATATCCAGATCTCGGAAAGAAAGGAAGAGTCTAAGTCGAGGACCACTTGAGTCATGAAATTGGGCCAACAACCCGAGGTAGAATTGAGCAGTGAAGCCTCGAAAAGATTGGCTAGAGGTCGATCAAAACTCCACAATAAGCTTGAAAAATTTCGACAGGATAAGGCCAAGCGCGAGGAAATGTAAAAGAAGGATGACCTCAGAACCCTCTTGAGCTTCAGTGAAGCCGAACGAGAGAAAAAAAAAACAAAGAAAAAGTGGAAGAAGGATAAGTATTGCATGTCCATTGGAGGATATGGCGGCACTTCGCATAGGTATTCCATCCTGGGAGACACCTCAGACTTGAACATGAGGGTCACTTTAAACAAAGACATCATGGAATACTTGAGAAACCTAATGCACGAATTGACAAAGCGATGAAGTACAACAAAACCACATCCCCAAAGTAGAATCTGCAAACTAATGTGTAGCCATGATGATTCAAGTGTGCAATGTCGCGACAACATATCGTCATTTGGTTGGAACCCTATAACTTTTGGCCTTGAAGTAGATGAACCATCTTCTAAGGAGAAACATTCACAGGTACGACTAGCTGCGGGCCATCTTCATGAAAAACTTCATTTGTGAAAAGTTTGAAAAATGCTCTCAGGATTTGCTCAACATCACTTAGGGACAGAATGAGTTCAAAAAGGATTTCAATGAAAGATTCAACGATGGGTGCTTATAGATCACAAACCTCTACTTTGTTATTGTGTGCGCAACATATGTCAAAGGGATTGTAAAGGGCAGCAAATCTTAAAGGACTCCTAGCACATGAAGCTTCAGGGGAACATGTTGACATTTCCCTATGTCGATGCCTACTCTTCCAAACACTTCTATGAAGGAAAAGAAGCTCATCATGAAAATCATGAGAAGAAGAGGGTTGAGGTCGTTAACATCGAGAAACGAAATTCCAAAAGAAGTAATCCAAAGCAAAGAGGTCGGAGAGCCCAACAATCAACAAAATTATAAATTAAAACCACGAAGTAGTCATGGAAAAGATTGACCCAATGTTGTTACCCAACCCCACCACTATGAAGGAAGGGAACAACAACAACAACTATTTATTCTTCCAATACCACAATGTTAATGGACAGAGCACGCGACTCTTCCGCGAACTAGGATCCCACCAGGAGAAGCTAGCAAAAGAAGGATATATTAACTATTTTCTTGAGGAAAAGACCAACACCACCGTTAAGCCGAGCGAGGGGTAACGAAGAGCTTGGCCTCCACATCTGGCTCCTATGAGGTAGCTACCATCTAAGGTGGCTCGGAAGGTAAAGGATTGACAAGCAAAGATAGAAGCACCCACCAGAAGTCCCTAGATCAAGTCATGTTGATCATAAAAATCCAAATGTTCTAGAAACCAATAATTTTTTTATGAATCTAACATGAGATCTCTCCGGTTTCCCCACAATGACCTGCTGGTGGTATAAGTGTAAATCACGAGAACCCTTATTAAATGGGTGTGGATACATGAATTTGTGTGGATGTCATCACCTTTGGGTTTTTGAAATACTTCATGCATGTTGCTCATAAGGTTGTTCCAATCAGCCATCTCGTGGCAGGTTTTCCTAGGGAATCGAGTCTTTCCAATAGGGAGCATGCAATTGTTCGAAAGATTAGAAACCAAAAACGATGCTTGTGGAATCATCTCTGAGTTCTTGGTAGTTAATGTTATCTTGCTTGGACAACCTTCTCTCAACAAGATCAACGCCCACATCGGCATGGTCTTGCGGAGGATGACATTTCATCGAGCGATGGGGAAGTAGTGATGGTCTGCAAGGAACATACAAAAGACAGCTCAGTGTTGTTACGTCCAATGCCTCAACGAACAATTCTGGGACAACAAATACATCGTTATAGGAGATGGAGCCATAGCGAAAAAAGCAAAGACGAGAAGTCTCCAAAGTGGACATGATGTTATCTCCCAAGGAAAAGTGGAAAGCTCCACCAAAGAAAGACAAGCAAGGGGCATAAAGTGCCTGATGATTGAAGTCCCAGATGGCGAGGTGGTGAATGCAAGAATTGACGAAATGGAGATAGCCGATCCTTCTGGAGGCAAGGTAGAGAACATCCTGAACCTTGCATGTCTAGAAAGCATCAAATACTTCGATGATGACCTGGATGAGGCCACTAATGAAGAGCTCACCTTCCTAATCAAAGAATATCAAGATGTTTTCGACATGGCACTAAATGAGATACTCCAAATAAGTGGAAAATTTATGGAGCATAGCATCAGAATCAACCCTAAGATGAAGCATGTTAAGTAGAAGAAACAGGATTTAGGTGAAGAATGTAGTCGAGCTGGGGCTGAGGAAGAGGAAAAACCTCTTGAAGCTGGCTTCATCAAAGACTGCAATTACCCAACGCGACTCATAGACATGAGAAAACCCCGCCCGAAGGATCGTTTTCCTCTATTGAGGATTGATACGCTGGTTAAGTCAATGAGCGGCCATGAACTATGAGCCTCATTAGTTCTTTTTCACTGTACCACCAAGTCTTCATGATGAATCAAGATCAAAGCTCTACGGCTTTCACATCTAACGAATGAGATTTTGTGATAAGATGATGCCACTCAAGCTCAGACACCCTAAGAGAGCTCAAAAGAGAGAACTTCACCCGCTGGTTCAGGGTGATCTTCTCAAGGTTCTCATCCAAACAGAGAATATCCAACATGTTAGGATAGTTCATCATAGGCAACAACCGCAAAAGCTTATCGTAAGAACTCTTAAACATCGTCCTCTTCAGCACCGTGTCAACAAGAAAGGTGAGATGAAAAAAAATCTTCGGTCATGTAAACCTAAACCCCACGCACATGGAGAAATGAAGTGGCGTCAGTGTCACCTCCCCAAAAGGTGAGTGAAAGGTATTGGTGGAGTCTTATAATAAATTTAGCATACCATGAACCACCAACCTATTATTGAGAACCATACCCCTCAAGGCCTCGATGAAAAAATCTAATCTCAAACTCCAGTGATGATCCCAAATCGTGTTTACTAAAACCTTGTTCCCTTATCTCAATGACCATGGTAACAACCCTGCAACAATGGTTGGAAGGCTCCACATGCTACCACTCAAGGAAAGAATAATCATATCGCAATAATTCGCGAAATGACAATTTTAGCTTGATGATGAAAGAAATTCCTGAAGCAAAAAACTAAGCACATCACTTGATACGTTCTCAAGCCATGTAAACACTTAGCATGGGAAAATCTACAACGAAAACAATGTATGGCTAATTGCAACATGCAAATCCGCATAAAAAAACCCAAGGCCATTCGAACATGGAATACACGCGGTATCCAAATAAACAACAAGTGCAATTTGAAGTCATCATTAAACATTCAAAAAGTAGAGAAATTTCGAAAATTGTGCCCGAGGTGACAAATACCCATCGAGCTTGACCATGATCATGATCAGACCCCAAGCAGTCTGATATCTCTCGCGAATCCCACAGTGGCAATCAAGTTTGCATGCCTTTTGCCAATTTGTCTTTCCCTCCAAGGGAGAATATCGCCTCATCGAGTACAAATGATCCTCAAGGTTCTCGAACTTGTCCTCAACGTGAGAAGAAGAAGCGCCCTTGATCGTCATCTACATAAATGGAACAAAAATGGGTAAATTTCAAATCCAAATTGATAACCCACTACAAAAGGTTCGGTACCAATTTCAAAATAAAAACATATATTTACTAGATATTGATAAGAAATTCACAATGAAGAATCAAAGAAAATAAAATATCATACCACAATTCTCACTCAAAATCTTCGAATAAGAAACAAATAAGGTAACAGAGAGAGTAACATCACAACGAATAAGAAAAAAGTCGTTACCAATCAACATTCTACTTCCCCTTTAACTATTCACAGATTTAGACGAATCAACATGAATGGGGTTGTCGATCAACAACCACTTAGGTGTTGTTTCACCCACAACAAGTAATTTCTCCTATTTCTGTAATACTTACGGTTTATTTTGCTCCAATAAGTGTGTTCGGCCCATGAACACTTATTTTCACACGTTACCCGTACATTACAAAGTATGTTTTCCAAAAATATGGGCCCTACATTTTGAAGGGCATAAAAGTATCAAGAAAATTTAAGAATTTCTCATTACTTTTCGGGGGCCTACTGCATTATTTTTGAAATCAGGGGTCACCCTGAAACTTCTCAAGCTGGGGCTGTCCTGTTTTCCCCAAAATCGAGGATCACACCGATAGTTCTCAAACTGGAGGCAATCGAACTATTTTAAAAATTGGATATCACCCTGTAAATTTCAAACTAAGGGAAAAGTACTACATCAAGGATAAGCGCCTATTTTGATTGAAACTTCTCAAAGGATTTTCCAAAACAAATGAAAACATCTAACCGCTTTGATTTTCTTAACATGTTTTCAATTGGTTCTAGTATGCGTTATGGGTTAATGCAAAAAGCCTGCATATGTTTGGGTTTAATGTGTTGCATCATGTTTTGATTTATTGATAAAGCTCACATACGTTCAGGTTAACAACATTAAGCCCGACGTCACAACTCGTGAGAGCTCTACTACTTTGAACTCTGCCATTCTAGCTTTGTCAAAGTAGGGGCTAACTTTATACATCCAAAATTGTCTACTAAAATGCTCGATTATGACAAATAGGACAAAGCCACAAGAATCTCTATAGAAGAGAAGCACTTCCATTTTCATATTTGTTCTATAAGCATTTTCACATTTGAAACCGTTCCATTTCATAAACCCAAGAGTTCATTAAGAAACCGTTCACCTGATATCACCTTGTTCGGACAATTGAGGAATAAAGCTAGAAGTACAAGGCCTAATACCTATGTATGAGTCCTAACGAATATGCATGGCCCGCAAAAGAAAAGCTTTGCAATAGGCTATCCCTAGACCAATTCCACATTGAACGAAGAAATCATGAATATATGACTTGGTATTAGCCCAAGAATGATATATTGTTAGTAAATTTGATAAGGCACCAAACCTACATTGAATTTTGGAGCAAGATCTACTTTCCAATAAATTAGACTCATAACCAAGTAGACTCAAAGAGTTTGCGAAGGAGATATCAAAGTTCGATTCTGATTAGTAAACTAAAAACAAAGGGCCTCACAAGTTGGCCTAGCCTACTAAAACGTACGCACCCACAAACTGCGATCCTTTAATTATTAAGATTAACTTCAATTCTGATAATTAATGTTCTAGATTCTAGGTGCATTCACTTATCATCTAGAAGGTTTATCCCTTTGATAATTTAAATTAATTAACAAATTTTTTGTGATAATCCAAGGGATGAGCCGTCCAAAGTGTTAAGATTTAGTGTTTCAAACAAACTCTAACTTACGAAAGCAAAGTCGACAAAGACCGGATTCACCAGCAGTTGACTGGGCTAAGTCGTATCGCCTGAATCAAATATAAAACCTACTATTATACTCCAAAATAATGTAGTAGTGGAAATAGGGATCGTATCCACAGGGAAAGGAAATTTTTCAATTCTTTCTAGAGTAAATGGAAAATGGCAAATGGGGGATTATCTCATAAAAAGGTTTGTAATAATGAGCAACAAATATCTAAATAATTAGCAAATAACAGGGATTCCATAAGAGACAAGTCTTGGCTTGATCTAAAACCACTACTGTTCTTTTGACTTGTCATGGAAACACAAACTCTCATCCTAAGTCTTGACTACTTATTGAGGAGAAGTGATCCTTTAGTTCTCCTTTAGCGTAGTCAAGTAGTGCGATCAACGTTACTACAAAATCCTAACCAATGAATAACCTAATCCGATCAACGTCTAGGTTCAATCCACAAGTAGCATTAATGGATAGAGAACCAATAAGAAATAAAATAATCTCACACTGGGATTATTTAACAAGATATTTCAATACCCTAGAACTAGCAAGGTTGAATCAGTCAAATAATACAAGTTCTAGCTGCTACTCATGAATAAAGATCAATTCAACGAATCTAATCTCAAATATAGTACTAGATCAAATACATGAATCAAACAAGTAGACCTCCAAGTCTAAAACATGCACATATCATGAAATAACAATAAGTAACAAAATAGCAGTCAAGAGATAATAAGAGAATTGAGAATCTCACAGTCTTTGATCAGTAGTTTCAATTGATTAATCCAAGATGGAAAGTTTAAGCTACAATATCCATTAGAATCCTCAAGAAAAAGGGAAAAGGAAAAGGTAGACAAAAGTTCAGAAGAAGATCTTAAAAGACCTTTCAAAAACTTATTTTATTAGCTCTTGAAAATAGAAAATACCTAAAGCGATGGAAAGCGCGAATCGCGAAAATAACCTACGACGCGTAGCGCGGAGCACGATCTGGAAACATGACTTGGCAACCAGAAAAAGAAGCACGCAGCGCACCTAGGACCGCGCAACACGGAGGAATTTCCATTTGTTGAATCCACATTCGCGCAGCGTGAAGCACGTTGTGGACGCTTCTTACACTTGCACTTCCTCCAAGCTTTGGACCCCGCGCTCGCTTCGAAGACCTCTCTCCCACTCTAGAGGTTGATGTTTGACACTCACTCTGAGCCAAACTCGTTCCAAATGTATGGCTTGAAATGACGATATTTCCCTTGGTATTCTTTAACGCACATAAGCTCCAATCCCAATATAACGGAAAAGCAACTTAATTCTCGCATTTGTAGCATCCACAGTCACCTTAAACCAAGCAACGTACTAGCTTGTGCTTATCAAGTACCACCACACTTAGACTTTGCTTACCCTCAAGCAAACCAAAACATCGGGAACCTTCAAAACACAATCACCCACCAACAGTGAACCACAAAACAACATCCAACCTACTCCCCACAAAACCTCCCGACAAACAAAAAGATGAAGCGAGACTTTCAACCTGAAAGATCTCAAAAGGTTACACACTCACGCCCAATAAACTCTTCTGCCACCTAACTTCTCTAACTCATCCCGAGAACTTGCAACCAACAAAGATACCGATGTAATCACAAAGTACAATAGCTAGTATTGCCCATCAACAATTACGCTGCCACTAAACAAACCACAATCATGAAAATACCACCATGAATGCACATCCACCAAACAGACCAACTACTCCATGAGCTCCACTATTCACAACCAATAAGAACCTAGTCTAACCCAACAACCTCCTCCACTCCCACTTATGTCACCACTCCGAGAGGAACAATACGCCCAATGTTGCATTTTTCTTTATTCTTTTATCTCTCATTTTGCCTAGGAGCCCTTTCGGGTTTTGATCCTAGCCACTCTAATCTTTTGAGCTCACATCCTCATAAGACACAAGGCCTTTCCTTTGCTTGGATCCCCCGCCCATGCAGGTTTTCGATCTAGCGGCCTCATTCAAATTTTTTTTTTTCTCTTTTATTCTATGTTTTTGAAACAGAAAATCAAATAAATACAAATATATACAAGAGATAACTCCTCCCCCACACTTGCGTGTCTCTTTGTCCTCAAAGTGGGGGAAACCATCTAGGAGCCAGAAGGCCTGCAAAATTGTCAAAGTTGGGTTGCTCCTCCTTCACTCGAGGCTAGAATGATCCAAGAAATTATCCTGGGAATTGCGACTTGAAGAAGGAGTTTATGGCATGTGGGGAATTGAGCAAGTGGGTGTTCTTTGGCTTGTGGGGAAGTGTTTGGAAGGAGAAGAATGCTTGTATGGTGGTGAATTTGGTGGTTGAAGGTGAAGAGCAATGGGTCTTGTGGGTTTTATGCTTTGAGAGCTTGTGGGTAGAGAGATAAATAAGGAGAGAATATGTTTTGTGCTAAGTGAAGAAAAGAAGAAGGAAGGGAGCTTCTTTTTAGAATCTGTCGAGCTCCGCGCAGCGCGGCCAAGGGCACACTGCGTGAAAGACTTTCCACCTCTTTTTTTTATAACTCCGCGCATCGCTGCCTGCGGCGCACTGCACAAAAGACATTCTTTCTTGCCAACGTCAGGATATGTGCAACGCGGCCTGGGGTGCGCTGTGCGAAATACTTTATGTCCGTCTCGCTCACGAGACGCACAACGCGGCCTTAGGCGCGCTGCGCGAAAGAGTTTCTGTTCGCCTCGCTCAAGGTATGTGAGTGTCCTTAATTTCCACATTCTCTCTCCAATCCAAAGCACACCTGCGATAAAAACACAACCAAATGCCAAAACAAGTGTAAAATCAAATCCCAAAACATAAATAAAAGGGTAAAAAGGAAAAGAAACTCGGGTTGCCTTCGGAAGATTGCGCTTGTTTA
This sequence comes from Kewa caespitosa, assembly GCA_900322205.1. Taxonomy (NCBI): domain Eukaryota; kingdom Viridiplantae; phylum Streptophyta; class Magnoliopsida; order Caryophyllales; family Kewaceae; genus Kewa; species Kewa caespitosa. The sequence goes on from ONZA01007979.1 coordinate 18,843, forward strand.
ACGTTGTTGGCTCGACTCCACTTCTTTTCAAGCGTCAATCCGCACAGGTCGGATCATAGAAATCAATATTCTTCTCATTCACAATTTTGAATCCCTTAGAGTAGAGCTTAAGTCTTTGTTTATACACACCCGACCTCTTGATCACCTCCATCAAAAGTGAATTCACTATGATATGGGGTTCTCTCACTTGCTTCGCCCCTTCATTGAACAAAGTGTGGTGCATCCAAGTACAAAGATCCACGCCCTTTATGTAATGGATTACATCCTTCAAAATATCAGGGGGAAACATCAACCCGATCTCAGGCACCTGCAAAACAGTTGACACAAAAATCTTGCGAGGCCAAGTTAGTGTAAGGGGTTGAGGATCCGGCGGTATAATGGGGAGTTCAAATGCTCATTTAACTCTGTCACCTTCTCTTGCAAGTTAGTAGACATAGAATAATTCAATATGTTATCTACCATATTATCATCACTAACCGTAACGAATTCTTCCTCTAATTCCTTTAAAGTCTCACAGATGTCCTTATCGTCCTCTAACATGTGTGTTTCTTCCAAAACTTCCACTACAGGTGGAAAAAATTGGCAAGATAGATGAGGAAAACTTAAATGGAAGCTTAGGTGGAATTTGTCATCTTTCGGATGAAGGATGATGAAGTAGTGTCATCAATTGAAGTCTCTTTTTGTGGCTCTTGAACAGCTTCATCCTCCTCTTTGAATCGTTCTCTAGCCCTATCATGTGTTTCTTGCAACTCTTTCTCATTGCCCAATGAGATTTCATGAACTTGTTCTGTAGAGTTAAACTCAATTTCATGCTATATGGGTGTTATATTTTGCTACATGATTGTTACATCAAAGGCAAGAGCAAGAATCATGTCTTAAGTGGACATGCTGCACTCAGAATTTTCGGTGTTGGAATCTGACCACAATGGTGGTTGTTTGGATGCGAGATGAAAGGCGTTAGCTTGCACACTTGAGGCAAGGGCATGAATCATGTCAACAATAGAAATGATTTATTGCCTAGTACCTAATTGTTCAGCATTAGCCTCCACACTTGAGGCGAGACCCCAAGTCATGTCTGCGGTGGGCATGTGAGTTTCCCACGGCTTTGCAAAGTATTCATGGTTAGGCTCAAATCCATAAGGCATATCACAAGAGTTATCTCTCAACTCCCCTTGTGACCTGCAAAAAGGGCTTTCCATTTCGGGGTAGCGCGACAACATAACTTCTTTAGTAGCAATGTAACTAAAAGCCTACACTAAAAAGAATAGCCAGAAATAATGCCTTTCCCCGGCAACGGCACCGAAATTTGACTGGGCTAAGTCATATCGCCTAAGTCAAATATAAAACTTACTATCATACTCCAAATTAATGTAGTAGTGGAAGTAGGGATCGTATCCACAGGGAAAGAGAATTTTGCAATTCTTTCTAGTGTAAATGGAAAATGAGAAATGAGGGATTATCTTTTAAAAAGGTTTGCAACAATAAGCTACAAATATCTAAACAATTAACATGTAACAGGAATTCAATAAGAGACAAGTCTTAACTTGATCAACATCCACTACTGTTCTTTCGACTGATCATAGAAACACAAACTCTCATCCTAATTCTTGACTACCTATTGCAAAGGAGTGATCCTTTAGGTCTTGTCAAGCGTAGTCAAGTAGTACGATCAGTGTAACTACAAAACCATAACCAATGAATAACTTAATGCGATCAGTGTCTAGGTTCAATCCACAAGTAGCAATAATGGATAGAGAACCAATAAGCAAGCAAATAATCTCACATTTGAATTATTTAACAAGATATTTCAAAACCCTAGAACTAGCAAGGTTGAATCAGTCAAACAATACAAGTTCTAGTTGCTGCTCATCAAATAAGATCAATTCAGCAAATTTAATCTTAAATATAACAGTAGATCAATACCTGAATCAGACAAGTAGGCCTGCAAGTCTGAACATGCAAAGATCATGAAATAATAATAAGTAATGAAATAGTAGTCAAGAGAAATAAGAGAATTGAGAATCTCACAGTCTTAGATCAGTAGTTTCAATTGATCAATCCAAGATAGAAAGTTTAAGCTACAATCTCCATTAGAATCCTCAAAAGAAAGGGAAGAGGAAAAGGTAGACAAAAGTTCACAATAAGATCTTGAAAGACCTTTCAAAAACCCATTTATAGTAGCTCTTGAAAATACAAAATAACTACAGCGGCGGAAAGCGCGAATCGCGAAAATAACCTAGGGCGTACAGCACAGTGCACGCTCTAGAAACAGGACTAGGCAACCAGAAAAAGAAGCGTGGAGCTTGTTCTGGATGCTTCTTACACTTGCTCTTCCTCCGAGCCTTGGACACCGCACTAGCTTTGAAGACCTCTCTCCCACTATAGAGGTTGATTTTCGGTACTCACTCCAATCCAAACTCGTCCCCAACGCACGGCTTAAAATGTCAATAATGCCCTTGGTCTTTTTGAACGCACATAAGCTCCAATCACAATAAAACGGAAAAGCAACTTGATTCTCGCACCCGTAGCATCCAAAGTTGCCTAAATGATGCTTCGTGCAACGTACTAACTTGTGCTTATCAGCAGTAAATTGACATCCATGTAGATGTCTATCGACAGCCTATGCATGTCGATCAATTATTCATCCTTTTCCTGGAGTATTGTACTATTCTTTTTATCCTTCAGTAAGAAATGTGTACAACCTATACTATCCTATTAACCACATTTCACAACCCTTAAAAGTTTGATAAAGCACATTTCATTCTTTTTCAAACTCTTCTACCCTATGTTGTGTTGATAAGCTTTCAGTTCTCTCTTCGCTATAATAACCTAAATAAGTTCATAAACAAATCAACCTTCTCAAATAATCTCATAAACTCAAAAATTGCAATTCTCGTATTATTCTTGCTGAATTCGTCATTCATATTTCGAAATCATATTATATTCCAATCATTCCACACCTTTATCAATTACCATCCTCACTTTGGGAGTGCTTTCTGGACTGGAGATTTGAGGTGAACTCATACTTGAGAGCTATACAAGTAAATAAACTTGTCCTCCTTAACACATAGTTTTTCAAGTAGTTAATTGAATAATTACAAGGATTTAAAAATGTGAATCCTATGCGTATTTTGTATTATCTGTTTCCTTTACTGAAATGATGCACGAAAATTATGCTTGTAAATTCTATTCAACCTTATTTAATTATTAAATTCATTCATTAATTGATCAATATGCATATTTTTGTTGTGTTTCTTTTCTTTTCGTTTTTGTTTTCATTTTATTCGAATTGTTCACAAAATTTTCAAAAGTATGTCATAAGTACAACTAGGTCCTTAATCTTGTTTTGCTCGAATTACGTGCTAAATTTGTGTACAACTCATCTAGATTAATTCTAATCTTTCATGAACATGAATAAAATGCATGAAAACAAAACTAATATTATATGGTTATTGTTCCTTTGGAATAGACATAATTTCGAGGATACAAATTTGTTACACCTAAAATATCTAGTGAAGTGACCGCCTTCTCCACCTTGCGGTGGAGAAAACTTCGCAGTGACAATTGTCACTTCGCGGTGGCGACATCGGGCTTGAGCAGCGCCGCCACATGCCTCTCTCCACCTTGCAATAGGTGCTCCAAGGTGATGACTAGGTCGCTAAGGGTCTTCCTCAGTCAACGCTCAAGCTGACAAATCCAACTGGCAAGCCCATCTAGCGGCATTCAACCGTAGCCCATCTACCCAATTAGGGCAAATGTTGCAGGCTATGATTGGTTGCACAATACCTGAAGAATCTATAAATAGGACCTTTGACCTTCCTAGAAAGGTAAGACACTAATTATTCTCTGCATGACTGATTTGCTCACGTCACAGTAAAATAATAGCTCTTGCATTCTCACTACTACCTGTCACCTCTCGCTTGTACTAACTTAAGCATTGGAGAACCGTTCCCTGGACCACGCCAGGGGCAGTTCATGTTTGCTCGTTTGCAGGCATCGAGTGAGGTCGTATCAAGCTTCTCACCTTGTACACAATTGTTCTTTGACGTCTGGAGGGCTCACTCCAAAGAAAACCCCGCAAGATTTGGTGCCGTCTATGGGGAGTGCCTTTAGTTGTATGAGATTGAGAAGTGATAAACACATTCCAACGCAACCCTGAAAAGAACCATGTCTCGTCACAATGACGTGGAAGAGTCCGTGGCCAACACTCCTCGGGGCGAAATCCCGCAGACAGTTATTTCCCCGGCTCAGCTCGAGCATCTTGTCCGTCAAGTTCAGAAGTAGACAAGGGAAGCGGTGCGTGCTGAGATCCAAGCGATGCTCCAGGAAAAGACCCCCTCTCAGAGGACTGGTAATATCCCGGCCTCGTCGCCCACTACTGTGGTAATGGCATCGCGACCCCTCACAATCTCTAGCCGTGAAAGCTCCACTCGCTCCGCTTGATCTAGGCCATGACCTAAGCAAAATGAGATGAATATTCTACTAGATGGTACCGAGATCAAAATCGAGCTGAACAGGCGAAAAACGATGAATCAAAACATGTTTTTCAACGAAGCTCACGATGTGGCGATGGATATCATTGCGTCGTGGGATCTCTCAAATTGCAACTTAGTGACTGGAAGTGAGAAGATTATTAATCACAGCAAAGGAAGACCACCTCGCCACGACAATAAAAGTAAAAAGAGAGGTGGTGAGACCCTCAATGTCAAAAAGCCTCACTTCAAAGGAGAGCGAAGTGGAAGAGGAGGGCGAGGTGGAGGAAGGAACAACTAGGGTAAGTCCAATAACAAGGCCCCAGAGGCACCTGAGGTCAACAAGATCTTAAACTATAATCAAGAAGTGGTCTATGCGAGGATGTACCAGAAACTTATCCCGAAAGAGACTCCAATGAAGGAGTCAGAAAAAGGCGGGTACTATTTCTGTCATTACGAAAAAGAAAACGACCACTCCACGAGATGTTGTCGCAAACTCGGATGCAACCTCGCGAAGTTGGACAAGGAAGGAAAAATCACTGATTTTCTGAGGGATAAGAACAAGACCACCACATCACAGGCTCAGGGGCCATGTAGCTCATATGAATCATCTGACTCAGAAGCGACAAACAACAAGGTCGTTTCGATCATATCTGGTGGTCCCGCGTGTGGAGCTGTGACGTCGAAGGCAAGAAAGGCAAACCTACGTTTTCTCGGCCAGACCGTGCTAGTTGAGAAGTGCCCTAAATTTGGGAAGCCCATCATATTCGACAAGGCCGACGCGAGGGCACCCTAGTACCCCCACGATGACCCCCTTGTCATCGAAATAAAAGTCTCCAACACCCTGGTAAAACGAACAATGATCGACACCGAAGCTCTGTTGACGTCATCATATCTCATTGCCTAGCCGAGCTGGGGTACGACCTAAGGAAGGTATTTCCTCTGAGCTACCCAGTCTTTGGCTTCGGAGGTAACGAGGTCTATCCCATAGGATCAGTTCAACTTGCTATTCGTCTAGGGCCCAAGAACTTCGCTCGCCGCCTCGTGGCTGAGTTCCTAGTAGTCGATGTTCCCATGTCGTATAACATCATCTTGGGTTGACCCACACTCACTGCCAGCAACGCGAATGCCATGATGTCAATACTCACAATAAATAACTACAACGACGACGACGAGGTGGGAAAGCTATTGGGAGACCAAAGAGCCACACGACAATACTACATAAAGTGCCTCAGCAAGCCATCATCCTCCATACCCGACGGAGTCGTTGACTCCGCAACACTTCCCATTGTGGACGTAGTGAATGAACCTGAGCACAAGAAGCCCAAGAAAGACAACATCGCCGGCCCAAGTAAAACTTCAATGCAAACCCCCGAAGTGGAAGACAAGAAGAGTCAAAAGGGGAAAGAAACACAATGCCTAATGCTGGAGAGACCAGGATTCCACCAATACGACCGGACACACGAGAACACGAAAGAGCTAAAGCCATGTGAGAAAAAATTGAGGTTGTTCTCGATCCTTCCCGACCAGAAAGAATATCCTATCTGGCGGCCGACCTAGAAGAGAAGCGACAAAGTGAACTGACCTCCATACTCCATGAGTATCAAGATGTTGTTGCCTTTAGCCCGGAGGAGATGCTCAGGCATCAGCCCAAGTCTGATTGAACACAAGATTTGGGTCGACCCCAAAGTGAACCCAGTAAAACAAAAACGATGCCACCTAAGGGAGGAAAGAAGCAAATCTGCGTCAGCAGAAGTGGCAAAGCTGCGCAAGTAGCTGGCAAACATGGTGATGGTTAAAAAGCACAACGGGTCGTAGAGAATGTGCGTGGATTACACCGACTTAAACAATACTTGTAAAAAAGATGACTTCCTACTACCACGAATCGACCAGCTCGTGGACTCCACCACGGGTCATGAACTCCTCAGCTTCATGGATGCGTTCTAAGGATATCATGAGGTGTTTATGAGGAAGAGAGACCAGAGCTCCAAAGCCTTTATCATAAACGACGGTTTATTTTGCTACACCATGATGCCATTCGTCTTCTAGAACGCTGGGGCCACATTCCAGAGGTTAATTTAGAATGTTTTTAGAAAACAAATCAACCAAAAATTGGAGCCGTACATTGATGACCTTATTGCCAAAAGCAAGATCACGTCCGATCATGTTGCTTACCTCAGAGAGACATTCGAGACACTGCAAGGACACAAGGTGAAGTTGAACCTGAAAAAGTGCATTTTTGGTGTACGAGGTGGTAAGTGCTTGGGGTTCATGGTAAATCAGCGTGGCATCGATGCAAACCCAGAAAAAGTCCAGGCCATCCTCGACATGGTGCCACCTCGCTGCATGAAAGATGTAGAAAAGCTGACCAGTTGTATCGCCGCTCTAAACCGCTTCGTGTCTAGGGCCACCAACAAATGCGCACCTTTCTTCGCCGCTTTGAGGAAAGAGGCCAAGTTCGAGTGGAGTGACGAGGTAGAGTCCGCCTTTGAAAGGTTAAAAGATTAGCTAAAGTCCCTACCTCACATTGCCTCACCGGTCCTAGGAGAAACACTCTTCCTGTATTTGGTGGCGTCAGATCAAACAGTCGCATCAGTCCTAGTACCAGAAGAAGGACTGGACCAAATCCCAATGGACTTTTCCAGCCACGCCTTGACAAGGCCAGAATTTCGATACTCGACCCCAGAAAAATTACTGGGTTTGGTTATCAGCTCGAGGAAATTGAGGCCATATTTCAGCTCTCACCCCTAACTGTTCTAACCAACTAGCCGCTGAAGATGATACTAGGCAAATTCGACTCTTCTCGGAGGTCGCAGGTGTGGGATCATGAGCTCACAGATTACGACATCACGTCCGAATTGCGTAGGGCAATCAAAAGCCAAGCTCTAAATGATTTCATCGCAGAGCTCACCCCAACAGCTGAGCAGCCTACATACTAGATCGAGAGCTGGGAAATCAGCGTCGACGAGTCCTCTTGCAAAAATGGTAGCGGAGCGGGGATTGTCATCACCTCTTCTGAAGGAGATGTCTTCGAGTATGCAATGAGATTTAAGTTCATGGCCTCGAATAACGAGGTGGAATATGAAGCCTTACTAGCCAGACTGAACATAGCCAAGGCCGCAGGAGCACGAAAACTCAAAGTCAAGATGGACTCACAGCTTGTAGTTTCTCAACCTCCGGAGACTACGAGACAAGAGCATGTAGCATGAAGCCCTACCTACTAAGGGTAAAGACTGAGATCCTGAAGTTTGATGAGGTCGAATTACTACACATATCCAGGTCAGAAAACCAGTACGCCGACACCCTTGCCCGCCTTGCTAGTTCAGCAGTTTCCGAATTCCCATGGAATGTCTTTTGGGAGGAGCTGAAGAAACGGAGTATAAACATTGACGTCGCCAAAGAAGTAGAAGTTCTTGACCGCAGTGATGATTGGATGGTCTCTATTGTCGCTTGGCTTCGTGACGATCAGTTGCCCGACAATCCAAAAGAGACCAAAAAACTGAAAACAAAGTGTAAATGGTTCGTATATTGGGACAATGACTTATACAAAAAGAGCCACTCCAGTCCGCTACTGAAGTGTGTCTCGCGAACAAGAGGAAATTAGATCCTATTTGATCTACATGACGGAATATGTGGAACTCACCATAGAGGCCGCACATTGGCCGCCAAGGCACTAAGATTGGGCTTCTACTTGCCTACAGTGCAAGGCCACGTCACCGACCTCGTCCTCACCTATGAAAAATGCCAGCACCACTCCCCAGTCGCAAGACATCCTGTCACTAAACTTTCACCCATCTTAGAGCCGCTATCCTTCAGCTTGTGGGGCATGGACATCTTAGGCACATTCTCGATCACCCCTGGCCAGCTCAAATTCTGCATCGTGACAATGGACTACTTCACCAAATGGATTGAGGTCAAAGCCGTCAGAACCATCACGGTCACCGACGTGACCAAGTTTCTCAACGAGAACATTCTGTCCCGCTACGGTGCCCCAAGAAGCATAATTTTTGACAACGAACGTCAGTTCGACACCCCCAAGCACACGGATTGGCTCGCCAAACTCGGTGAAGAATGTCGCTACACTGCTGTCGCACGATCCCAGTGCAACGCTCAGGTTGAATCCAGTGATAAAATTATTGTCAACGGACTCAAAAAGAAACTAGATAAGGCTAAAGGGCTGTGGGCTGACAAATTATTCGAGTTCTTGTGGGAAACAAGGACCACCACCAAAGCTGCGACCGAAGAAAGCCCTTTCATGCTTGTATACGGTAGTGGGGCAGTACTACCTAGAGAGCTAACCCTTTAAGTCCCTCGTGTAAAAGGATTTAACGAGGCCGATAACGAGCTAAAACTCAGGAAAAACCTCGACCTTCTTCCTGAAGTTCGTGGTGATGCATTGCTCCGCATGGAAGTCTACAAACAGCGCATGGCTAGGGCCTATAACCATAGGGTGAAAGCAAAGAACTTCAGAGTTGGCCACCTCGTAAGCCAAAAAACAGAGTCCAGTGGGAAGCAGAAGGAGGATGGCAAACTCTATGCGAACTTGGAAGGACCGTACAAAATAACTGAAATGGTACGACCTGGAACCTATCACCTTGAAGATATGGCAGGAAGAAAGCTTGAACGACCCTGGAACATCAATAACCTGAGGAAGTTCTATATTTAGACTTCTCTCGTGAAAATGCGCACCTACCATGGGGTCGCACATGGGGTGGGCTTCCCCAAGAAGCCCTCTATCTTTTTCTTTTGTACTCATCATGGAGTAATTCAGGGTCTGCATCCCCAAACAGCCGTGTAATAGAACTATGTAACGAGGTGAGCACCCCCAAATAGCTCAATTTTGTACCTAATTCATCATGGAATTAGCAAAGGGGACGGCACCTCCAAACAGCCATGAATAAAAAGTTCTATTACTCACATCGCGTTTCATTCTGGTTAATATTTTAATCCACCCAGACCCTGCCCAGGGGCGTGATTAAATACGTGGGGGCACATGGCTTTTTAACTTATTATAATCACCTCGCGATGTTTAAAATATTCCGTCACGAGAAATATCACAAGTAAGCGGAAGCATATAACAAAATGTACTTATTTGTGACATCTCTTACCACCACGGGTAAACCATCAAATAATTAGGGGCACATGGCTTCGCCAAAAAAAAAAA